>PVJD01006665.1:0-95033 GCA_004026545.1 Mormoops blainvillei | reverse complement strand
CAGGCTGACCTGCACCAGGTTGGACCGATCCAGGCTGACCTGCACCAGGTTGGACCAAATCAGGCTGACCTGCACCACGTTGGACCGAACCAGGCTGAACTGCTCCAGGTTGGACCAAACCATCTTGACCTGTTCCCAGTTGGACTGCACCAGGCTGACCTGCACCAGGTTGCAACAAACCAGGTTGGACCAAACCAGGCTGAACTGCTCCAGGTTGGACTGATCCAGGCTGAACTATGTCAGGTTGGGCCAAACCAGGCTGACCTGCACCAGGTTGCAACAAACCAGGTTGGACCAAACCAGGCTGAACTGCTCCAGGTTGGACTGATCCAGGCTGAACTATGTCAGGTTGGGCCAAACCAGGCTGACCTGCACCAGGTTGGACCGATCCAGGCTGACGTGCACCACGTTGGAACAAACCAGGTTGAACCGAACCAGGCTGACCTGCACCAGATTGGACAGAACCAGGCTGACCTGCACCAATTTGAACCAAGTCATCTTGACCTGTTGCCGGTTGAACTGCACCAGGCTGAACTGTACCAGGTTGGACCAAACCACGCTGACCGGCACCAGGTTGGAACAAACCAGGTTGGACGGAACCAGGTTGACCTGCACCAGGTTGGAACAAACCAGGTTGGACCAAACCATGCTGACCGGCACCAGGTTGGAACAAACCAGGTTGGACGGAACCAGGCTGAACTGCACCGGGTTGGACTGAACCAAGCTGACCTGCACCAGGTTGGAACAAACCAGGTTGGACTAAACCAAGCTGACCTGCACCGGTTTGAACCAAATCATCTTGACCTGTTGCCAGTTGGACTGCACCAGGCTGAACTGTACCAGGTTGGACCAAACCACGCTGACCGGCACCAGGTTGGAACAAACCAGGTTGGACGGAACCAGGCTGAACTGCACCGGGTTGGACTGAACCAAGCTGACCTGTACCAGGTTGGAACAAACCAGGTTGGGCTAAACCAAGCTGACCTGCACCGGTTTGAACCAAATCATCTTGACCTGTTGCCAGTTGGACTGCACCAGGCTGAACTGTACCAGGTTGGACCAAACCACGCTGACCGGCACCAGGTTGGAACAAACCAGGTTGGACGGAACCAGGCTGAACTGCACCGGGTTGGACAGAACCAGGCTGAACTGCACCAGGTTGGTCTGAACCAGGCTGACCTGCACCAGGTTGGACTGAACCAAGCTGACCTGCACCAGGTTGGACCGAACCAGGCTGAGCTGTACCAGCTGGGACCAAGCCTTGCTGATCCATTCCATGGCGGACTGAACCAGGATATTCACCAGGTTGTACCCAATCAGATGGATAAGCACCAGGCTGGAACAAACCACGCTGATCTGTGCCAGGTTGGACCAAACCAGGCTGACCTGCCCAAGGCCAGACCCCGCCATGCTGCTGTGTGCCAGGCTGTACGAAGCCAGGTGTTTCCGAACTGAGCTGTACAACACCTTGCTGATATGTAACAGCTTGCATCAGGCTGGGTGATCCCAAAACATGCTGCTCTGTGAGAGGCAGAACCAATCCTTGTTGATCCGTGCCAAATATTGCCAATCCATGCTGATCTCTGCCACGTGGTCCCACACCGCTCTCATCCATTCCAGGCTGCTCCATATCATGTCGGTCTGTGCCAGGGGGTCTCACACCTCGCTGATATGTGCTAAGTGGAACCATACCCGGCTGCTCCATAGTAGGTAGTACCAATCCTTGCTGCTCTCTGCCTGGTACCCACGGTGGCACCATGTCATGCTGACCCATGCCAGGTAGCACTGATTCCGGCCCATCCATTCCAGGTGGCATCGCACCCAGCTGACTCATGCTCAAGGGCAACACGCCATGTGGGTACGTGCTGGGCTGTAGCAATCCAAGCTGCCCCAGGCCAGGTGGCTCTGACCCCTGTGGAGCTGGCCTTGCATAGCCTTGACCTGGGATAACATTCACCCCTTCAGGCGGGCCTGGGTGCACGCCCCTAGCTGAGGCAAAGTCCTGTTGGACTGGGCCGGGGAATGCATCTCGTCCCTCTCTCCTTGGATGTGCTAAGCCAAGCTGCTCTCCAGGCCTGGGATGATCAGGCTCCCATCTGAGCTGGGTTTCGGCGGGATGCTGGGTTTTGGTTGGGCCAGCTTCATCCCAGGCCCTCGGGTGCTGTTCTCTCCCGGGAACCCCAACAGCGGAGGAAAGTCTGCCTCGTTCCCTGCCAAGAACCCCTTCAGAGGGGTATCCCAACCTGCTAGTCCCTGGTAAGATCTGCTCTGGGCCGAAACCACCGGCAGAATACAGAGCCTTGTCGGTGCTTGAGTTCTTGGTGGAGTCTCCAACTGGAACCGTACCATTCGGTGATAAAGAAGCCTGCCTTTTGAGCTTGAGAAGTCCTGTCGTTGACTCGGAGCCCTGGTTGAAGAGGAAGAAAGCAAGCAGAAACTACAGGTAAAAAAGACTGTGAGGCTTACAGGGAAGGAAACCCGGGCTATCTGAACAGGATCACTTAAGGCCCCTGGGGGGAAAGTCCCCTCTGGTCCCCCAGACTAAGCTGGACACAAAGAAAGGCTCTGACACTCTTGAGGGACAGTTCTCCAGATTTTTGAGAATCTGCACATTTGCAAATGGCATCATAATATATAACTTCCCTCCTAAAAGCTGGGGGCGCCCTGCAAAGCACAAGTGACCCATGCTACAAAGACCACGAGCAATTTACTAAGTTTAAAATATGAAGATTTCCCCTTGATTGGCCCGTTGCTGACGGCAGAAGTGTGCACTGCGGGGCAACTGAACTGTCTGTGTAAAATGTGAACGCACAAACCCTTAGACCCAGAACTTCCAGAGACAGAAATTTTCTCTACAGACTCTCACAAAAGGATGCCAAGATACATGGACAAAGATTGAGCCTGTAGCACTTCCAAAATTATAAAAGCAGGTTATCGATGGGGACTGATGGACTTATGGCACACCCATACAGGAGAATACTAAAAACTGGTTTCAAAAGAATGAATAATGGACTATGTCCACGTCCAACCCAAATGGAGTAACAAGGACTGGATTTGCCCTCCTTTCAGTAACAACCAAAATCCAAAACCCACAACCAACAACTATGAGAGAGTGGATTTCTCGGCCTTGGATATCAGCTAATGAAGGTCAGCTGCCCCCGAAAGCTGGGGAGACAGACTACATGAACGGCCCCCATTGCCTCGCCTAGGGCTTCAATGGGGTTTCCAGGCTGCAGTGCAGGAGGGGGGCTGACGGGGACCCAGCACACCCCCTGAGTTGCGACAAAGCAGAGCATCTGGGAGATGTAGGTCACAGGGCAAAGAATCAAAAAGCGGAAGCACAGAGATGACTCAGGAGGCCTGCAGAGGGTCTCTCGGGTGTCCACACAGAAGCGACCAGCATGCCCGGGAGGAAGCTCTCTGAGGCGGGGAGAGGAACCGTCCACAAGGCCAGGGGGACCGGCGCCCAGATTCTCATGAGGCTGGGCGCAGTGCCTGCTCCCCCCAGCCAGTTCAGAAAACACTCAGAATGCAGGGGACCCAGTCCTCATAACGGCGTGACCTCAGGAGTGGGGAATAATTAGCTCAACACTGAATGCCACTGGAGATCCACGAAGAACGTAACTAAAAAATATATGGGCCCCCCAAAAAGAACAAGTTAAAAATATACAGGCAAAGGAATAGCAAGGGGTTTCACATGGTACAGTAACAGGAGTGAAGGAACATATAGAAAACAAAGAGCAAAACGGAAGGGGTAAACCCTTTTTCATCAGTAATTAAACACTCCGATCAGAAGGCAGAGATTGGCGGGCTGCAGTTAAGAGCACGGCTCTGGTGGGGCACAGGGGTGCCGGCCCTTGGAGAACCAGATGGGAGAAGACCAAGGTGTTGCGTTGCCTGCGTCCCAGCCCTGCACCTCGGGATGCTGCTGCCCACCTGTGCTCTTGCTCTCGGACAAATTCAAGAACAGAAAGGCTGCAAGTGCCTGAAGGAAGATTGGACAACCGAGAAATGATTAATCACGTGTTGGCTGTACCTGTGAAAATGAGGCCCAGAGCACCAGAAAAGTTCAGCTCGCGTCAAGAAGCCCACGAGAATGGAAGACATTGTCTGTGGGCTCATCAAAGGAGGGGCTGTCACACTTCAGGTAATAACAGGCTTTGACATGACCCTGGACAGACATTTGTCATCACCTGCGCTTGGTCTCTTGCTTCTCAAAACCTATGTAGCATTTATGTTCTCATTTGCTCCTGGAGTTGTTCATGGTTATGAGAACTGTCAAAACACTGGCATTTCCTTAGCTCTGGGAGGAGCAAAAATGTCTCAAGGTGCTTGCGTGGTTGCTTATTTATAGTCTCGCAGGTGCCTTCTGCCGGCTCCCTGAGAAAATGTGTCCTCACTCAAAACACACGCCAGTAGCGTGTGTAAATCAGCTTCAGTTTTTTAAAAAAGCAGCATAGAAATGTCTAGTCACTATGTTTTACACCTGAAATTAATATTGCCCGTCACCTGTAACTGAAAAAAATTTTTTAAAAATGTTTAAAACAGTGAAAGCAGAGCCCACCTTTTCCGGGCCACCCCTCCTGTTTGGAAGGCTCTTCCAAAGCCTTCTGATGGTACTTTCCTCCAAAGATGGACCCCTTTGAGTTCAGAAAACAGTCTTGGGGACGAGCAGGGTGTCTATTTTGCCCCCAGTACAGACAATAGACACCCTGCCAGTCGCACCCCAGATGGCCACGTGGTGGCGCCAAAGGGCTCACTCTTCTCCCCCTGCTTGTGTCTGTATATCTGTGTGACCCTTTTTGAGGGACCCAGGTGCACAAAGCCAGGGAAAGGGAAATGTCAAGAACAAATGTCAGCTGATCCTCATTCTTGAGGGCCATGGGAAAATACCCATTTTATTCAGATGAAGAAAGGCTGGGGGTTCGAAAGTGCTTTGGTTACCCCGTGCACTGCCTTGGAACAGAGCGGGGCTTTGCGCCAGTTCCCTGACTGTCAAAGTCACCATCAGCAAGGGGCCCGCAGAGAGGTGTTACTGCCAGAGTTGGTCTACCTTTGTCCACTGATAGTGAAGGCACTCGCACATTTCAGGACAGACTGCAAAAACAACTTTGAATACACTGCGAAAGTAAATCTGGAACCATTTTCCCTCCAACCCACCGGCCCAGCTCAAAGAACTGGGCCCCTGCAGACAGTGCTGGGGGGACCACGAGAGGTGACCTCTCTCTCCTCTGTGGCTGGTCCAGGTCTAAATGGGAACCCCACCTGTGGGAGGCAATTTGCCAAAAGCTCCCCAAAGGACAAATGTGCGTTCCGTTGCCAGGAATTTACCCGATGCGTGTGCTCACTCTTGTGAATGTCACGTGGGGCACTGTTGTCATAAAACTGGGGGGAAACATGACAAATATCCCTAACGGGAGACTGTGAAATAAATTATGAACACCTACATAACGGAACACTGTACAGTAGCAAAAAGGGAAGGGTTCGGGGGGGCTGCCGCCTGTCCCCTGCCCCTCATTTGTTCACCCCTTGTGAGGCCTTCCAGCCGTCACTGATTGCGTGCTCCAGCTCCTCCCAGGTGACCATGGTGACTTCTTCCCCAGCAGGCGTCAAAGTCATCTTCCGGTTCAAGGGTTCCTGACAGTGACAGAAAACATGGGTGCTGGTGCACACACACGGCTTGTTTAAATCCCGGGAAGTTTCAGGAGCAGGACAAGCTCACAGGACGTGCCAGTCCTGCCACTGCCCTAGACCCAAGGGGGAGTTGCTGGGAGTCTCCAGATGCTGGCTTCCTGTCTCATATGGGCCCTGATGGGGCGCTGGGCAGGGATGGGAAGGCTTTTCCTTCAACCCAGGGGCAGCACCTGAGAGGCAGAGGGCACACCTTGTCCTCCCCGGAGGGACACAGACATCCAGGGCAGAAGCCTGGAGGAGCTGAGAGGATGCCAGGCTGCGGGCACTCAACCCTCCCTCCACCACTTCGGGGCCCTTTCCCACAGAACTGGCTGACGTTACCAGGACTTCCTCCTGCTCTTTGACTATCTTCTCCACCTTCTCGATCCGTTGCAGGAGTTTCTGGGAGAAGAGTTCAGAGGTGGAGCGTCAAAACAGGCCCTCCTGCGGCCCCTACACACACACTGACACGGACGAGATGTGTGGATTTTAGAGAGACAGAGGACAGCGAAAAGGTGGACTTGGCTTCAACGAGAGCAAGGGACATGGGTCGTGGCAGGGGTGGTGGTGGGGCCAGGAGCAAATGCTAATGCTGAGATGGGAAACTTCGGTCCTGGGACCCACTTCCGACAAACCACTAGTGGGACGTCAATGGGCCGCAGAATGAGGCTGACCTCGCTGCCCAGAGACATGTGTTGCTGGGTTCTTTGAGGGCTTCTGAGCCGCCATGCTGTTTAAAAGCAAATCTCTGGACTTACACCTTCTGTAAACCTTCAGATTCTAAGAATCTAAAGGTAAATAAAATGTCTTCACCCTAAAAAACAAAACCTTCAAAAGCCAAAAATCACCCTACTTTCAGAAGCAAAGCTTCCCAGGGCAAAAATAAGCCCCACTCAGGTTTCCAGGCCTGGAATGATCGAATTGGGCAGATACGGCCCGTGGGCGGGAGTCCCCCCACAGTCGCTGCCTCTGCTCTGGCCTCCTTCTAGCGTTTCCTTTCCCAGGTGCCTCTGACGCAACACCCACCACCTTATTTTTTTACGCTTGTTGGGAGGAAATTCAAAGAATTATTCTAAGAAGTCATTTGCTCCCTTCCTGGTGTGTTCAGTATCCTTGGGGGTCTGTAAGTGGAGAGTGAGCCTCCATACAACACTGCGAGGAAGAGGGGTTCGTGAGAAGGGGTGGGGTCCCCGCCACCCTCACCATCGGGCTCAACTCCTGCGCCTTCTCCTGGGTTTCCTTCAGAGTTTTCACGTCTTCCATGACGCTCTGGAGCAGCTCCATGGCCTGCAAGGTAGAGTGGGGGCGCCGTGGGCTAGGCTGCACCAAAGCCTGGCACCCCCACCACTGCAGCACCGGCCTGCACTGGCCTCCTCCCCCCCGCGGTGGGTGGTGGTGTGTGTCTGTGGGACCCAGCCCGAGCCTGGGCTGCAGCACGGTTGGGGGAAGCCAGCCATGCTCTCACCTGGGGACTGTCCTTCCAGATTTTCATTAACCCCATTCGCACTTTCTCAGGCATCAATTTGGCCACGCCGGGCACTGGCATGACCATCTCAGGTGCCGGTGCAGTCATCCCCACCATAGGCTGGGCCACTCTGGCCATCTGTGTGGCTGATCCAACCTTGGTCTTCTCGATAGTGGGCGTGGCCACCCCGGTAGTGGGCGTGGCCATCTCAGTAATGGGCGTGGCCATTTCCTGGGCAGAGGCCGCAGTCATCTTTCGCTTCTCTAGCTGCTCCTGGGTGTCCAAGTCCGGACCACCTACCAGGGCAGTGAAGTATTGCACGTGGTTCAAGATGCCCTGCACCTGGCTGTCCATGGTCTTGACCTGCCGGCCGAGGTCCTGGACCTGCCCGCCCAGGTCCCTCATCTGACTCTCCAGTGTCTGGGACGGCATTCTGGCCACACTGCCCCTTCGCTTCTCCTTGGGCGCAGCCATCTGCGGGGTGCTGAGCGAGGCCCGAACGCCCTCAAAGGAGCGGCTCTGCTCAGGCGACAGGGACTGGAAGTCCACCCGGGTATCCTGCAAGTGGAGGTTCTTGAGAATGGCCACGATGAGCGTGTGAAGGGCCGTGAAGTTGACGGCGCCCACCTCCGGGGTGCCGATGGCCAGGTCGGCCAGCTCCCGGAGGGAGACCGTGGTGGCTGCCGTCGCGGGCGGCATCGTGCGCGGTCTCAGGGGCGGTCAGCTCCCGCGGCCAGGCCGTTGGCCATCCCTCACTGCTCACAGCCACGGTGGGCTTTCGGGGACCTGCGGGATCCCAGAGCGTCCCGCGCTGCCTCTGGGCTCAGCCTGGAGCTCGGAGAGGAGCCGCCGCTGCCCAGCTTCCCGCTCTGCGCTCCCGGAGCCGAGCCGGCGCCCCTCTCCCGGACGGGGTTGGGGCACCGCCGACCCTCCGCTGGCTCGTCGCCGTCCCCGCTCAAACCCAGGGCCGCGGGCCGCGCTCTCCTCGCGCTGGGTCTCAGCCTGCGGACGTTTGAAATGGGGCGGGACGGGTGGGCGCCCCACGTGCCCGAAGCGCCCGCGGGGGCAGCAGTCCGCGCCTCGTGGCACTGGCCGAACTCGCCAGGGGCACCAACCGTTTCCGCTCTCAGTAAACGCTCCCGAGAAAGGGTGGCATGGGACCGAGCTACGGCCGTTTTATCAGAGAACAAGCAGAGGGGCTTGCCGGAGGGCCTCCCAAGGCTCACTGGGATTCCGGTCGCCCGCCAGACAGGTCCTTGAGTCACTCACCGCGCGAGGCCGCCGAGGTCGCAGATGGCCTGGGACCCACACCACGCAACCATGCTTTGCATCCCGCGCGGTTCCACTACACCGCGCAGCGGCACAAACCTCCGCATGCAGTCCTGGGGCCCCGGCCCCTAGGGGACAGCTTCCCTGTCGTTTTGCACCATCTGAAGGGAGAGTGGCTGAGAAAGGACCACTCCCCACCCATGTGGCGCCAATTAGTCCCCAGGTGACAGAGTTTTTCTGTGCTCTGCTGGCCTAATTTGAAACACACGCATCAGTGCCAGCATTTCAGCTCATTACAAGGCAGGATTATGCCCCACCAGGTATAGCTCAATGGCTTGAACTCCGGCCTGCAAACCAAAGGGTCGCCGGTTCGATTCCCAGTCAGGGCATATGGCTGGGCTGCAGGCCAGGTCCCCAGGAGGGGGCGCGTGAGAGGCAACCACACCCTGATGTTTCTCTCCCTCTCTTTCTCCCCCCTTCCACTCTCTAAAAACAAGTAACATCATTAAAAAATAAATAAAGCAATAAAAACTCAAATCATTAAAAAAAAAAAAAGGATTAGACAGGACTAGGCCAATTTGGGGCTCTGGACACTTGACTGACACTGGACTTGCCCATACCAGTCTCTTCCAGGATGTGTGGCGTATTCACGGGTGCTGACAAAACCTGTGGCCGCATTTCTACTTACTCCTATTTTAACTCCTTTCAAATTCAGATTTTTAGTGTGGTCTGAGCTGATAAAATTTAACCGAAACCAACCCTTTGTTTCCCTACCCTGACCCCCCCAAATCAGTGCTCCCTGCGAATGGAGTTAAACGCGAGTCTGTAATCTCTAGGAGGGTACCGGTGCAGACTTTCCCGCCTGCAAGGTTAGAGTCCCCGTGCCTGGCTCACAGCCCTTCAGGGGCTTGTCCGTGTCTTCAGGAGAACAAAGTCCCGGTTCTCTCCGGTGGCTCATGCGTTCGCTCGCTCGTCTTATACTACGTAAAGCCAGGTCACGAAGGCCAAGTTAAAGCCTTGGGATCTCAGGCATCGGCTCTACTAGGGGCTGCAGTGACCGGGCATGGCAGTGCATGGGTTTTCTCAATTCTAAGTTCAGTGATTTTCCACGAGAATGTCCCTGCCACTACACTGGCCACGTTCCACACGCCAGCCAGCGCCGAGCCCTCCCGTTTTTATTCTCGCGTCCCTGAGGTGTGCATCCTGCCAGGCACACGAGGACTCCAAATGCTGACAGAAAGGGCCTAATCCAAAAATACTCTCCTTCTAACCCCAGGAAATATATTCAACTATATGCTGTCACTAGGTAAGCACATTTAAAATTTCCTGCTCTTTGAGACACAAGGGGAAGGTACTGAACAGAGGGTACAAATGGAATTTGGGTTGAAAAGACCTTAGCTTTCAATTCCAAACCCCCCTTTTTACTACTGATGACGGAGGCCCAGGCGGGGCTAGCCGCCCACTGGCCTACGAACAGGAGCCGGGGCTCCTGAGGGACAGTCCAGGGCTCTGCCTCTGCCACCACGCTCCCCCTGCTACAATTAAGTTCTTTGCTCAAAACACCCCTCTGTGACCTACTGACAGAAGGCAACTCATCTGTATGCCTAAATAGCGAATGTGCTTAAAATTTTGATTGTGGGTTGGGCACTTTTGCACTCACTAGGAAGGGGCTAAAAACATCAACGAAACTTTCCCACAGAGAACTACAACCGCACAGAATGTGCGAACTGTCCTTCATTATTTCTTAGGGACTAACAGAGCCCATAAGCAATTCTGGGTCATTGTCTACAGACACCGCCCCCTTCCTGGAACTATATTCAGTCCTGACTTGGATTCGACTCAAAGGCATAGAAAGTTTACACCACAAGTGCAGCAAGGTCTACCTGACAACTGGGGTAGAAATTAGAATTCTGATTATGTAATTTTAAATGCTGGGTAGAAAGGCCAAGTGCAGTCCTAAGTAATGCAATAAACACAAGTGTCACCTATAATTAGAAGATGTACAGTTAGTTCTTATTTTTTATAAATTTAGATCTTAACTATATTATTTGACAAGGAATTAACTGACATGCTTAGGAAGGGGGTAGGACCTGCAGAAGGAGGCTTACGTCCAGGGACTGGGACCAGCCAGGGACCCCACCACCCTTTCCGGTATATCCCTTGTCCTCTGCAGTCTGCACTGAAGTGAGCCACCAGGGGGCACGACAGTGGGCGGCTGTGCAATGGCGTGAAGAGACCAGTGAGACAACAGATTCTTTTATTTGCAACTGAAGAGTCACGCAGATACCCAGGGAGGGTGCTGATGTGGTGTCCCCCGCCCAGGGGGAAGTGACACTGCAAATGCCTCCTTGTTCGATGGCTGTAGGCACGGCAGTTTCTCAGAGAAAACATGATTCTCTAGGAAAGACTACATGAGGCTGACTACGGAAAGGACAACTGGAATGGAAACAGTGCCAGGGTGCTCAGCTTCCCTAACAAGTTCAACATCCACGCGCACTTCCCTGCGGCTGAAACAACTGAATGAACATTACAGAGTTAAAACTTTATCTGCAGTTAACTCCTTTTCAACACCAAAAGATTTTCAGAGTCTTTCCAGGAAAAGTACCTGTAACTTTTCTCTAAGGAGCAGGATGACAAGGGCACACATTTAAGGCCATTTAGCCATTAGCTTTGTCTCCCTCTTGACTATCTTAACGCCTCCTACCTACCAAACGTGGCAAGAGAGACTATCTGACTCCCTTGACAGGAAAGGCCGTGGACACACTTGATGACGCAGTCTTCCTCAGGAGGCCCGGGGCCAGGGCAGCCGTGAGAGTCAGTCGTCCACAGTGATGTTTCGGAAGAGGTAGGCCATGGACTCTCCGTTGTGGATTCTCCGGATTGCCTCAGAGAGAATCAGACTGATGTCCACAGTCTTTATCTTGGGACACTGCAGCTTCTGCACCTCGTGAGGGACAGTATTGGTCACCACCACCTAGTCCAGGTAGCGAGGGAAAACAGACACGGTTACCGATGTGTCCCATGTGGTCATTCAGGAAAATTTACCCAACGTCTAGTACCCACAGCCCAAGTCCCAACCTACCAAACCTGACTCCATTGAGTGTAGTTTTCACAAACTAAACTTAACCAACTTTATTCAAGGGAAGGGTTGCATGGTTCAGAGCCTAAGATCCTGAAGGCCCTGGTCTTTGTAGGCAGAAGTGGTGGGTGTGGCCCAGCTCTGTGCAGACGTTCCCTGTCATCAGGGAAAGATTCAAGTCTTGAGAGAAACGCTACTTCAGTATCAAATCATATTGAAAGAGCCCTGGCCGGTGTGGCTCAGTGGACTGAGCCGCCGGCCAGTGAGCCGAAGGGTCGCTGGTTTGATTCCCAGTCAGGGCACAGGCCTGGGTTGTGGGCCAGGTCCCCAGCAGTGGTCACGCAAGAGGCAACCGCACACTGATGTTTCTCTCCCTTTCTTTTTCCCTCCCTTCCCCTCTGTCTGAAAACAAATTTTAAAAAAAATCATATTGAAAGACAAGTTCTACTGAAGTACATAAAGCAAATCCTTATGAAAACAGACATGCATTACTCAATATCTAACTGCCCCAACACACGCCGGCCATCACAGGTGCATGGGAGAGGGGTTAAGCAGCACCAACCGATTCCTCTCCCCTTCACCGGAAAGAGAGCAGCGAGCGGATGCCAGTGAAATGCTCTGAGCCCTGAGTGGCGGACAGACCTCGTCAATGGAGGACTCCTCAATGAGGCGGGGCGCCTCTGCGGACAGGATGCCGTGAGTGGCCATGACATAGATCTTGTAAGCGCCTCTCTCCTTCAGGATCTCTGCAGCAGCCACAAAACTTTCCACATCATCAATGATGTCATCCTGAGAAGAGGCCAGCGTTAGTGTTAGGGAGCTACCCTCCACCCTGTCCATGGACATGCACTCTCTCTGCCCTCCTCTGTGCTCGTTTCAGAGGGTGGTGAATCAAACGTCAGAGCCAGCTACCTGGGTCAGAAGTCGAACATGGCAACAGAATTGCGTGGACTGCATGTTGCGTGGCTGTCCGTACAGAGCAACACCACCTGACAGTCTTATGTGACATTTACAGCCAGAGCTATGACAGCCAAGGCTCATTTCCTGATTAACCCTACACAGCCCGTGTCCCGCTCACTTCTTCTAAGAGAAAGTTAAGTGTGGGGGGGCAAAGAAATCAAGGGAACTACTGTGAAGAACGATCCTTAGGCCCAGCGAAGACATTTGAAGCCGGGAGCAAACACGTCATGTCGAAACATGAAGGATGAGAGGGTGCGCCCGTTAGGAGGATGGGACAGCTCAAGTTTGCGCAGGGCCTGAAAGCTCGCGGTGCCATCGGCCAGTGGTGTGGCGGCACCTGCAGCCCTCAGACAAACATCCCTCATGGGCTGAATTTTCTTTTGGGAGTTACTGTGCTCTTTTCACAGCTGTCAGTTATGAGAGTCCCCGTTCACCTCTATAAAAGTCTCTACTTGTCCTAAGGGGTTTGGGGGAGGAAGGACAGACGGCCGTTTATGGCTATCCTCGTTACTGGACATACAGCCTGAAATGGACAGGCACCTAAGAGCAGAGGAGTCACCTCTGCCCGTGGAGGAAGGCGCATGACCGTACCACTATGATTGCGATGCTCCCGCCAACGTCTCCGACTACAGTGATCGGCGGCTTCTCTTTGGCCATCATCACTGGCAAAACAAAACCAATGACAAGACATCAGTCATGCATCACAAAGTGCACGGGATTACGACCTCACCCTCTGGAAGTGGTGGCAAAGTCCCTTAGGCAAAGAAAAGGCAGCTGACTCCTCTCCAGTGAGGTGGAGGGGGCGCCGGGGGTGGGGGGTGTCCCTCTGAGACAGACTGTCTAGAGCACGCTGACCAACAGAAGCAGGGTGACACACATGTAACTTTGCATTTTCTAGTGGCTACATTAGAAAGTAAAAACACACAGGTAAAATTAATAGATTTTATTTTACCCAATATCCCCAAATATTACCATATTTCGCTGTGTATAATGAGCTCCCATGTATAATGTGCAACCATGTTTTGGGCCCAAACTTTCAGAAAAAAATCTTTTAGTCTAACTTTTTAATTCAATTATTTATTTATTTATACGTAGATACTTGCTTTTTGTATTATAAATGAATTTTCACGTTTATTTTGAATATATGGCACAAGAAATTTTATGTAATAATTACAAAACATAAGAGCAGATACAAGGTATTTCAGGCAATACCCACATATAATAAGCATCCTTATTTTTCTCTCAGAATTTTGGCCAAAAATGTGTGCATTATACACGGCAAAATACGGTATTTGAATATGTCATCAATATGGAGATTCATTAGAAATGTTCTACATGGTTTTCACACTGAGTCTTTGGTATTTGGGGTGCACCTCGCGCGCACAGCACTCTGAGCTGAGACTAGCAGCTTCGAGATCGCAGCAATGGCCACATGTGACCAGTAGCTCCCCGCCTTTCGCCAGCACGGGTGTGGGGACGGGGCAGCCAGGAAGAGCTCACGGACACGGATGCAGCACAGCCTGCCTGGCCACTCACCACACGAATGTCCAACTCTGAGGACGGAGAGACAGAAAAGCGGTGCTGGAAACTCAAGGGCCCTCTGCAGAAAGTCACACAGGGAAGAGCGGCCAGTAGAGAGCCGGCATTCATTCTCTTCCGAAGTGACCGCAACTGGACAATGTAACCTTATTAGCAGACAACTACGCTACGGACGTAATTGGGGCTTCCTGAAAATAAGGAACCCGAAAACAATGACTACGAGTCCACCGTCATTTCCTGCTTTAATTAGTCCTCGAAGTCGCGGCTTCTTATCTCACTGCAAAATTTCTCTGGAAAAGGCCCGTCAGTGTACAAAACAAACTACAGCGCAGGGAAGGGCAACAAGAATTCACCCTCAAAAGGAGGTGTGTAAACTGAGAAGAAAAGAAGTATTTCAGAAGAGTAGGCTAAGTATGCTATGTTTTTGGAAAGCTTTTTTATTTATTTACATTTTAAAAGAAGATTTTATTTTTAGAGAGAGAGGAAGGGAGGGAGAAAGAGAGGGAAACATCAGTGTGTGGTTGCCTCTCACACCCCCCCGCACTGGGGACCTGGCCCACAACCCAGGCATGTGCCCTGCCTGGGAATCAAACTGGCGACCTTTGGGTTCACAGGCCAGTGCTCAACCCCTGAGCCACACGAGCCAGGGCATGTCTGTCAGTTTAAAATGAGAAGCAGGTACAACTAGGACTGGCTTACAGATGCTTTTAAAATCAAGCCTTGCCCCCCAAATGCTCATTCCCTGCCATAGGGTCAACAGAAAAAAACAGTACCCGACAGGCTAAACAAATGCCAAAAACTTTTTAACTGCTTGCCCAGAAAGTAAAGTGCCAAAAATGAAAAATTTTCAATGAAAGTAATGTACGTTCTGAAGGTCAGAGGTAGCGGGTGCTTGCACCAGCTTATGCTGAAGAGTCTGCTTCCCTCCCTGTCATCAAACGAAACCCGGTCTGGTCAAGGATAAATGAGTGCGCATCGTTACTTGTGGCCAGAAATCACTGTTAAAACCACATCCACTTACTGCAGTGAAAATGTCAATTTAGCAAATATTTTCTGATGTTCCTATGAAAGAAGCAGAAAACATCGCTCGCTTTTTAAATTAGCGTTTTTCAAGTGAAATAATTCTGTATTTATAACCCTCATTAGATTTTACACACAAATATGCTTTTCACTCTTTTCCCAATTAACCAAACGTTTTTCTCCTAGAATAAAGAACAAAAAAGGACTATGAAGAGTTATTCATTCCTAACCCATTTTAATCTTGGTCTAGTTCTAGTTCAATGGAACGTCAAACTTTATTGTCAGACTGACATTAAAAAGAGACGAGAAATAAAATAAACTCTCCAGTAGAACTAGAACTGAAATTATTTTCAATCAAACTCATAATTCTACATGCAAACAAGTCAAAATTCACATTTAACAGATGCCTGAGGACAGCAAATGTCTGTTTCACTTTAATGATGAAAAACACTCTAATGATAAAATTAACATGCCAGGAAAATCCAGCCAGAAAAGGCAGCTTTCTCTCATTTTTGTGATCGAACAATTGTCACGACTGCGGTGACCCCGGGGCAGTGCTCAGGGGAACCAATGACACCCACTCTTCCACGTTCAGTAGCTGCCTTGCCATCAGAGAGGCAGCAATTCTACCTTATCAAACAGGAACATTTGTACAACTTCACTTTAATGAGTTACTCTAAAAAGCTTTCTCCACCTCAGCACTACTGACACTGTGGCCTGGACAACTGTCTGTTATACTGGAAGGACGCTCAGCAGCACCTCTGGCTTCCGGATGCCCACAGGATGCCAGCAGCATCCCACCCCACCCTGCCTGAGGCACCCAGACTCTGGCAGGCCCCAGGCACGGCCAGATCTCCTGGAGGCCAAAGTCGCCCTTAGCTGAAAACTGTGGCTGCTCTAAAAGACTGGATTCCAGGAAGATAAAACAGTTCATCTGCCTGAAAGATGCAAAGACTCCAAGGGTGAGTATTTGCTTTCCTTTGGCCTTTTCCTGATGTTCTAACATCTCCATTGCTCTTAAATAAACTATTAAAACATAACTAATAAATACACATAAAGCATATTTAATTTGGAAGGTTCAATTGCACATTAAAAATATATCACTTTTTTCAGAATTCTCTTGGCCAAATCTATAAAAGGGAACCACAGGAAAATGACCTATGGCAACTAGGAAACCTGTAAGTCCACCGACATGGCGCTTCACAAGCGTCCAGGACACAGAGGGTGGCTGCAGGGGACAACAGGGTTACAGACCCACGGAAAGGAGCAACATTCGCAGAACGGAGACTCTTACACCTCCAACCTGGTGATCTTAGCGATGTCTATCAAAATAACCTCTGACCCAATGATTTTATTTCTTGGAATTAACCCTATAAATAGGTTCGGTCACTTACGAGAGAACCTGTGTCAATGTTAGTCAGAGTCAGTAGAGTGTGGTGACGGGGCGTGCACCCTGCAGCCCAATCCTGGTTTCCAGACGCCCTTTACACAAAGGAATCGGGGCTGCTTCCAAAGCTAAGAAAGCACAAATGAATGTGGATCATCTAGTTGTACCAGAAAGTAAGAAAGTATCAAAAAACTATAGGGACATGTCAAAAGAACACTGGAGGTAGTTTAGAGTTCTCTTCGGCCATGTCTGAGGACAGTCTGAGCATTAAAATAAACAGCAGCAATGGATTAGGCTGGCGCACGCTGAATAAGACGATTCGGAGAGTCCACACGGACACAGATGAATGAGCCAAGGGAGGAGAGGGGACCAGCAAAGCCACCATCTGACAGTCAGCACAGTAACAGCCAATGCAGCCCCATCGCGAGGAAACAAACATGCCCTGATTAAGGAATATTCTACAAAATAACTAGCCTGTACTCTTCAAAAGTATCAAGGAACACGGCCATAAGAGACAGAGAACAAAGAAGCCATTCTAGATGAAATGAGACTAAAGAGAAATGACAACCGAGTACAGTGTGTTATCTTAAATTGGGTTCTAGTGAAGAAAAAAACTATTTTGTTTTGCTCTAAAGGACAATGGTGGGAAAACTGGTAAAATTTGACTAAGGTCTGAAGCCTGGACAGCAACATTATAACCAGGTTAGTTTCCTGCATCTGATAATTAGAAACAATCAGAATGTTCACCCCTTAGATAGGAGGCTGTGTGAGGTGCGACCAACCGACCATTCTACCCTCTTCCCACCTGCTAATGTCTGTATGTTTCCAATGCATGAAAAATAGATTCCCATTTTTAAAATAAATAATCTCTTCCCTCTAAAAGGCAAAATGTATCTTCTAGGACAGAATGTTGGTTTCTGCCACCCAAAAACTTCCCGGAAGTCGATGGCCTCCCACTGCAAGTCTGCAAGTCTGGCAGGTGTGCGGTCGCAGAGCCGCATTACCAACCCAGTGCCCACAGCTGCCGAGTCACAAAGACCTGGTTTTTGATCAACAATGGCTATCACCCAAAACATAAAAGCTTAAGATTTCACAACATCGCACATCTGATTTTTTTTTTACTAAAGCTAAAATTATTTCACACTCTCTGAATGCTAAGTGCTACTCAGACAAGTGCAATTGTCCTTACAGTGTACAAATGGGCACAACACAATCTGGTTTCACAAAAGGCGGAACCAATGCAGTACCCCTCCATTATTTTAAAACATCAAGACAGCACACACCCACGTAAGTATTAACTCCTGCCCATTCATACTGCTTAAGACTTCCCCCAATTTACAAAGAAAGTAAATAACAGAGCTAATCTTACACGGCAACTCCAGGCCAGGGTGGACAGTCGCGTTTTTGACCATCGGGGGCGAGTGGCGGCCATCATCCATGTCCAGCTCCGCACACTGAGCCTCTCCGTGGATGACAGCCAAACCCAGACGGAGTCTCTCGGCATATGACTGAGCCCTAAGAGGAAGACGGAGGGAAATGATGAAACTCGTGAGAAGGAAACCCAAGCGTCGCTGTTTCATTATTTTATTAATCATACAATGAAAATGTCATTCAACCTCTTAGGGACACACGAGGGAATTATTTATATAAAACAGAATGTGGGGCCCAGGCCAGAATGGAAATGCCTCAGGCGGCACGTGAGCTGCCATGCGGGCTAGTGTCTGACTCTAGATAATTAGGGAGCTACCCTTTGTCCAGTGTGCTAACCCCTCTTCTTCGAGAGAAAGAGCTCTGTTGAACCAGGTCTCTTAAAAACCGCTGCCTAGAAAGGGGCACATCTTGCCCTTCTGTTTCCTTGACCTGAGAACTAGAAGGGAGAACTGCATTTTTCTCCCAGAAGGAACCCGAGCAACTCAGAGGACCGCTCGTGCGGTCTGGAGGCCGGTCTAGAGACGGCTGCATGCGGGCGGCATAGGAGGCGGGGAAGGCTGGGCCCATGGGCCTTCCCAGGTCACCCTAGGCCAGGCTCCGGACACCAACACAGCTCACTCTGACTTCGGAAAGAGCCCACGAGGGATTTTTGTAAGTGTCTGCGTTATTTACCTTTTTGCAGCATCAGGAGACTTAGCTACAATGACTGCATTTCTGTAATTTGGAATCTAGATTTGGAGGAAAAATAAGAAAATACTGAAAAATTATACCTGGATGCTGGTATCACATTTTTTTCCTCTTATCACGCCTATCTGTGCTAGCAATTACATGTGCTGGAGCTTATTCACACATTCTCACATAGCAAAAGTACTGTTACATCAAGAAGATAAAAAGTAACTAATTCTTAAAACCTTCACTGGAGAAAACATAAGCAAATCACTACAAACACATAGGAGGAAATCCATTTTTACCGTCTCTGAAATACAGGGCCCTCCCTGCCTAGACACCGACACTATCTGGCTGCCTCAGGCATCAAGACCTAAGGGGAAGCGCACGGCTGTGCCTCCCAATGTGGAAATCTGACACCAGAGAAAAGCTATGGGGCGGCTTTTGGGGACAAGGGGGCGTTTGCTGGTGGCTCCTCACTTCTTCCTGGATATACTGAAGCAGGAAAGGTGAGGCTCTAAGGTTGTCCACAGGAAAGCTGAAAAAGCCTTGAATTTCCTTTTGATGGAGGTCCATAGTGATAATGTGAGTTAAACCTGAAATTTTAAAACAAAGAATTACAAGTTCACCCCTGCAAGTTAATGGCTACAGGGGACACCAACGGACCCCGACTCCTGCTTCCTAACAAAAGGCTGAGGCCGGGGATACTGTTGTCAATCACATTAGTTACAGGTTTCATTTGTAACCCTGACAAAACCTAATGAACTAAAGAACGCGTCTAACCTAATGCAAAGGAGCCTATAACCTTCCACACGGACAAAGAACCGAAGCTGAGAAAAGTGCTCTCCTCTGCTATTATTACTGGCTTGGTCCTCAAAATCGAGAAAAGGAAATTCAGGTAGAAGCAAAAATATGAGGATGGAATTAATAAATACTGAAGTCAAAGCTGATGTAAAAACAATAGTAAGACCTTGATTAAAGAATTTAGGAAGAAATGTTAAAAGACTGTGGCTAAGGCTGAAGGAATAAGAAAGCAAAAGAAAAGCAATGTACATATTAGGAAAAAAAAGAAATCATGTAATACAAAGATAAGATGCTGAGGGGTCTGGAACAATTTCTATGTGCCATAAAAGGCTGGGTCAAGAAATATTTTATAGAAAAACAATGAAGACAGACTGATATAATCAATAGGGCTAAACAAAAATCATGTATGTTTCTGAGACTCAAATATGTTAGTGGTGTTTTATTTTGTTTTATTTTGTCTGGTTAGAGTTTAAACAAATACCAGGCAAATACAATTCCAATAATTGTAAAGTGTTACTACACTTGATTCACAGGCCAGAAAGCAGGTCATGACTATAAACACACACAGATTAAAGCAGCGGCGATGGCCTGCTGTACAGAAAGACAATCGGGGGGGACGAGAGTGTATAAGCTGAAGAGGTAGTGGTAACAGAAAAATCCAGTCTTAACAGTACACACATTAACAGAAGTTAGCTAACAGAAGCAAATACGTAAATCTAGACCTGAAGCCCAAAGGTCACATCCCATTGCCAAAGCTGCCAGTTAAGATGGGACGATGGTGAGGTGAAGTGTAAGGGAAGCAAACAGAACGGCGGCCAAGGCCAAGGCTGGAGAAGACGGGAGAGCACCGAAGCAGAGAAAGTCACTGTATGACCGAGAGAGAAGAGAAAGGTAAGAATTTATGCCTAAGCTTTGCACCCGCCTTGCTAGCACTACGCAGAAGGAAACCAGGGGAAGCAACTAGTGAATGACACTTAGAGAAAAGAGGCCCCCAACTAGACAAAGGAGGCGTGGACCCATCTCGGGCAGGGAAGAGCCCGGAAGGCAGCGCGGACCCCGGGGCCTGTGGCTGCACTCACCCGCTTTCGCCAGCATGGACGCCAGGAGCTTGCACACGATGGAGCCCCTCTTCCGCATCTTGCTTTGCTTGCTGTAGGGGAAGTAAGGGATGACTCCGATGATATTCCTGGCACAGGCGGTCTTCAGTGCGTACGCCATGATCAGTAACTCCATCACAGCTGTGTTCACATCTCTGAAACAGTCCACGTGTGTGGTCTGGGATTAATTTCACTTATTGGCCCCTAGAAAAGATCTCAACTACAGCAATTTAACAGGCGCTGCCAAGACAGGTGTTACAGACATTTTATCACCACGCTACCTTACGGTGGCACCGCATGGGTATGGGGAAAGCAGATTAACTCTGCTTTTTAGCTACGTAAACATTGGTTTTCATCTCTGGTTACTTAAATCCTCAGCTCAGTTATCCACTGTCACCTTCACCTGGACCTTCTGGGAGTGACAGTCACCGCAGTGGTGTGTGACACAGACATCCGCTGCTGGTGGCCAGTCAGCCAGCACCTGCGGCCCCGCTGCAAGGGTCTAGACTCGGGCCGGCGGGTCGGCCCTTGTTTTCCTGTGAATGCCAAGGGGGACCCACCTGCTCTTCTGTGTAGTCATTTATCAAAACTGAATGAGGTTTACAATTTCTTCTTTGCATTCGAACTTCAGGAGGAAAGATAAAGAAGATTACCAGAAAGGATTTGGTATCTTCCTTCTTTTGGGGGTAAAGGGTAGTACAGGGAATGGGAAGGTCTTGGAACCTAACTTCCCCGCCCCTTCTTTCCTTGAGCTATACAGATTCCTGGCAAAGATTACCCAGATAAACACAGAAGGAAACATGAATCTGAAAGACGTCCAAAGAAAAGGCCATTTCCAATGTTAAGGAATAAGGATTGTTACACTTCGCCAAAGCTGATCAAGCCCAAGGTGGGCTCTGCCCTTTAAAAAGATGCCCTTTCTTCTGCATCAAGAGTGCACCTCCCTGGCCCTCTTCCCCAGACAGAGAGGACCTTTCCAGTTATCATTCCTTCCTCGGAAGTAAACGGGAGTGTTTTTCTCCCTCGCACTGTGGACATAACAAATGTCCAAACTTGTAGAGAATTTTTGCAAGTTTACTTGAGCCAATCTGCTAACAAATGCTCTGGAGGATAACAGTTTTACAGCTTCTTTTATGCATGTGAGATTAAGGAGGGAAGGAAGGAAGATTCCACGGAGGCGGAGGCGGGAGGGAAGTGGAGCAGGGCCAGGTCACAGGGCGGACGGGGCTGCGCCTCTGCCGTTTCAAAGGCGCTCACCTAGATGCACAGGAACCACGGCCAGGCTGGCGCGGCGCCTGCCACTAAAGAAGTTGCAGACCTGGGCGTGGCTGCCCACCATGGTCTGCTCAGCTAGGGACTTGTGACTCAGTACAGCACCCTTCCATTGTCCACAATACTTCCCAAGTAGTAGTGCCCCACGTCAGGCAAAAAAAAAGGTCAGAGGACACCCAGTCTTTTGGTGTTATAGGGACTTTCAAAGTACTTAGGAATTCATCATACTTGGTCAATTTAGTTCATTCATCATTCAACAAATATTTATTGAGCAACTTGGGTCAGGCACTGTATTAGGCAGGGGGGATAAAGTTGACAAGTCTGGCCACATCCTGGGGGATGGCGGAGACCACACCAGTAATCACTATGGTGGTAATCATTTGTCCCAAGAAGGGTTACAGGTAACTCATGTAAGAATGTTCCCTTACCAAACACTTGTATACTTACTGCCCTCCCTTCCTCCAGCAAGCCACCTAAACGGATACCCTGCGGGTGCTGAATGCTAAGCTGGAAGCCTGCATAGCGTGCACAGGGCAGAACGTAAACAACCAGGAGCCCACATGCAGACTATACGCCAGGCATCACTTACACTACAACACAAGCTCCCTTCCATATAGACTGCCTGGCGACGTCAAAACTGCAGTTAGAGCTTCCTCAACCCCCGCTCCTGAGAGGCCGAGCAGCCTTGGCGAAGCTCCGCTGGGCTTGGTCCCTTACCGGGTCCCAACGTCAACACCACATTCAGAGCTGCGGTTCACGTGGCCGATTCTGGAAGACTACCTGTCCAGGTAGCGGGTTTGAGATGGCTTTGGGATAGCATTTATACACAACTACGGGACAAGGGGGTTTGGAGCGCACACCACAGGGAAGGCCCAGGTAGTATGATGCTAACCAGATGACAAGAGCAATTCTGGAGGAGCCTTAACTTCGGAGGAACTTTCCTTCCATTAATTCCTAGTTTCTCACCTGATGTTTTCAGTTTCCACTTTTTCCTCTTCCTAAAGACCTGCGCCAAGGGTCCAGACCCCTCAGGCCCGAGGCTAAGGAAAGCTTCCATGCCCGACTCCTTACTGGTCAGGAATGACACAACAGGGCCGTTGTCACACTGGTTTTCCCCATTCACTGAGGGACACTGGACAAACTGGACACCAGGCCATTACTCTGTGGGTTCACGGGGTGAAGAAAAATTGGTTGGCAGCCCCGGCTTTATCTGTCCCCTAAGACTGTTCCAAATATCTCTTGGCTAATTCTTGAAGTCTTTGTATCTAAGTAGGACACTCTTAATTGCTTACCAATTAAACATTTTTCTTTTCTCTAAGAGACCCACATCTTATATTACACTTGGCCCTTTTTGATGGGCAAAAAGGAATGTGAGGTGAGGAAACAGATGTGATTTATATACACCAATTAAACTGCCCAGGACTGCACCAGGCCAACCCCTCAGATGGTGCTGGGATCCACGGATGTCTTACAGCTTACCCTGCCCCCACCTCTAACAGTGAATCATTTGTAGCAAGTAAGTGGTATGTGTTCTTTTAGCGAGTCTTCCTACATCCATATATCAGAACTTGTAATATAAACATGAAAATCGCCTGTCCAAAAAATATTTGGAAGCTTCATATCTACTTTACTTAAAACCTCAGTACCACTCCTTGATGTTATGATTTATAACAAGAAATAGATGTCCCTATTTCTGGCACAGAGCTCCTAAAACCACGGGAATTTCCTAAGTGATAAGAACAATAAAGATGTTTTTGTATGTTAATGAAGTGAGTTTTGGACTGTACCTAAGGATGGGGCTGGTAGCCAAGAAAATAAAAGGAGTGTGATTAGAGGTTTGGAACTTTCAACCCCACCCACCCGGCCTCTGGGGAGAGGAAAGGGCTGGAAGTTGATTCAAAATTCACCGGTGGCCAGTGATTTAATCAACTGTGCCTCTGTAATGAAGCCTCCATGAAAACCCAAAAGGGGTAGAGTGGGTGGAGCCTAGGCTGGTGAACACGGGGGAGAGGTGGGGTGAATGGGGCACTCAGAGGGCGTGAAGCTCCGCCCCCTCTTCCACACACCGTGTCCTGTTCGCCTCTGCCATTGGGCTGTTACCCAGAGCTCTATCTGTGACACGCTCTAACAAATTAATTGAACCCAAAGCGGGGGTCGCTGGAACCTCCGATCGGTCAGTTGCTGGGTTGGAGGGTCAGAGGCAAGGTGACCAGCTGGACTTGCAATCGATGTCCGAAGTGGGGGAGGGCGGTCTTCTAGGACTGAGCCTCAGCCTGTGCGATCTGAGGCTGTCTCAGGCAGGCGGTGTCCGAGAACTGCCCGGGCGGGGAAAAGCACCCCCACGCATGGGGGGTAGGGGCAGAAACAGACGTACATTTCCCTTACTCAGCATAATCGCGTTCAGCATGGCTGTTGGCTATTTCCAAAATTTAAACCCATCCTCAACAGCCAAAAATTCACTATTGCTGGAGTGGTCGAAAGAAACACGCTGCAAGTTCTGAAAGTGGTTCCAGAAGATGCAGCCTAAAGCTGTCTGAGCGGGGGCCGCACCAGGGGAAGCTGTACAGTCGCGTGCAGAGCAACGGCTTCTGTCAATGAGGGACCGACATTGGTCCCACAGGAATAGGATGGAGCCAAAAGAGCCCTGTCACCTAGTGACTCCGTAGCCATCCTAAGCTCTAGTGCAATGCGTTACTCACGTGCTTGTGGTGACGCCGGCGTAAACAAAGCTGCCGCGTGGCCAGTCGCACGAAAGTGCAGCGTGCACAACTCCGGCGGTGGGCCGTGCCTCCCAGGGGTGCGCGCACGCGCTGCCACGTTCGCACAACGGAATCGCCGCACGACGTGTTTCTCAGGACGCAGCCCTCGTTACGCGGCACATGACGGCATACGGTGCCTCGGAACGTCGGCTCTGATGGCAGCGGAGCTCATTAGACTGCCTCGGCTTCGGACTGTTTGTCTGAAACGAGCCTTACTACTTTAGGATGGCATCCCCTTCTCCTTCACCACAGAAGCATCTCTATGATGCATTCCGTTCTCTACACAGCGACTGACAGCTAGCTAGCTATCGGCACAGAAACGCAAGCGGTCCCGTCTGGGCCAGGCTGTGAGAAGGCAGGGCGCTCTGGGAAGACTGGGAAGGCTGGGAAAGTGGATGGCAGCAGGGAGAGAGGAAGACCAACTGCGCGGTGGACTGACTCCAGCCAAGAAGCCGCAGGTGTGAGTCTCCAGAAGCTGGGCAGGCCGGTGAGGACAGGACAGTGCGGGCGTCGCTCACTCACGGGGTCGCCAGGAGTCTGAGATGACGCCATCGCACGTAACACACACAAACTACCAAACTGAACCGCTGAGGAGACAATTACGGCCTCCAAATAACCTTGAAGCGAGTGCGCCCCCGGAACGATGCCACCTTCAGTGACGCTGCTGCCACGGCTACTCCACGAGAGTCATGGTCTCGCTGCTGCAACTTTGGTAAAGCCTCCTTTGGTCAAACCTCCCAACACCCAAATACCGGAGAACCACGCGTGCACCCTTCCCAATCAGGCATCAGCCAGCGCGGCTTCCCGTCCCTGCTTTGTCCTTTCCCTAGAAGACACTGCTCCCAGTGTCACTAGGTTGTGAGTATTAAACATTTATACTGGGCATTCTCGGCTACCAGATCGAAACCAAGAATTGTATAAAGGGCAGATTCTTACTGCAAAGGAGACTTAACAACAGTATTTTGAGACCCCAAGAGGACAATGCTGTGAACCGTGAACGCTGCTCTGCACGCCAGGAAACTGTGAACTTTTACTGTTTATGGCATATTAAAGGAAGTCTGAACTAAAACCAGTACTTCGCAGTATATCCAGAAATCCCGCAGGTCTTTCCACTTCAAATGAGATGCAGTGGGAAAGGAAGTCACACCAGGTATTAGGGACTCACTGAGGGCAAAGAACAGAAGAGGGGGTCCCAGTTATTTTACGAAGAGGAAAATGTACAACAATTGTATCGTATTCATTAATTCACCCCACAAGGGCTTGAGGGGCTATATATGCTACTGTCCTAGAAGGTCAAAGTCCAGTTATATATCAAACAAAAGTGTTTTGGGTGCTGGGGACAAAGCAGTAAACAAAAAAATCTGCTCCCTCCTGGAGCTCATGCTCCAGGAGGACAGGTGGGCGCACTCTAAAATGAAGGCGAGGGTCGAGCTGTGCCCCCGCCGCCTGCACGCAGGAGCACGCGCCCACCCGAAGGTGGAAGCCCATGCTCAGAGACCACGACGGGGATGAAAACAGCACCTGCCTCAGAGGTGGTGGCGAGGACCGGATGAGACGCCCACCCGAGGCCCGCGGGGCAGTGCGCTTGCAGAAGAAGCGGAGGGGGAAGCTCGGCCTCGACAGCCTCGGGGAAATGCTACACAAATACTCGGTCTTACTAAGTCAATCCTATGAGCAAGAAACTTATCAAAAAAGATTACACTTCACCGCGGGCATCAAAGCCTCGGCTACTCCAACTCGTCCCGAAGACGGAAAAGCATCTCGAGGGCAGCTGCAGGGAGGCAGCTCTCCCAGCCCCCAGTCACTTATATCATCCAACAAAATGGGGCTCCGCTGCAAGGAGGCCATGACCTCACACCCTCCCCCAACCCAGGGACGATCCCCAAATACACCGAACAGAACAAGGCTGCCAACAGCACGGCCGCTTGTGTCTCTGGAACAGTGATCAGGAAAAAGTCACCTTTCCCTAGAGAAGAGCTCAAAGTCAGAGCTCCAGTTGCAAATTAAGATGCAGGGCTGTGAAGCGATGTAAAGATAAAGATGTCTCCTAAAGATACGCAATTCCTTACAGGACAGAGTCTTTTGCTAGCCCATGGGGGTAAACCCATGGGGGTAAAGAGACTGTCCTAACCACCACTGCCTTTGGACTCAGACCCCTGTATTCCCTGGAGGATCAGGGACAGAGCTGGCCTGTCTGTGGCTGCGGTGTCCCAGTCTGGTTCTCCTCCGCCCTCAATAAACTGGTCAAGGGCTTTCCGTAGTCTGAGGTGGCCAAGCCAAGGACCTCGGGTTACATGTGGCTCTTCCCAGTGTCCTAAGGACCTCGAGAATTTGGCGGGGGGAGGGTGGAGTGATGACATCACAACCTTACTGACCACTACCAACAAAACCCAGTCGAGCACAGAAGGCCAGGGAGTGGTTGTGGAGCGTCAAAGTGCCCGGCCGTGTGCGTTTACTCCCGCGCAGCCCCCTCAGGTGTTCCCCTCACTCCCAAGAGGCGGCATTAGACAAAGCCTCTGGGAGGCAAAGGACACAAAACCACGCCTGCTGAAGGAGACGTAAATCAGTACACCCTCGATGAAGGGCAACACAGAAGTATCTCCCAACACGACAAACATCACAGATGCCCATCAACGCAGCCACGCCCACTGCCACCACAAATGCTTGGACCCTCACACTCAGCAACCCCATTTCTCGGAATCTTCCTCCAGAGACACCTGACACGTGGGCAACGTGACGCACACCCAGGGAGTTCCGCGGCAGCACTGCTGTGTTAGCGCAAGGCTAGCAACAGCGAGGTGTGTGCCTGCTGAATGAATCTTGGGACGTCCACATGACACATCATGAAGCAGCAAAACGACAAGATGAGAACCCAGCTCCGCTCCTGTGGTATGCCTTCCAAAAACGCACAAGTGAATCCCATCGCCATTGTGAAAAATAATATAAAGCGGGCCGCTTCAAAATGGAGTCGGAGCTGCCACTCAGAGGAGCTGCCTTGGACCTCTCGCTCCTCACACCTTCAGAGCATCTGAATGGGCAAAGTCGCCTTCCGACTGGGCCAAAGCAACCCTGGGTGCCACACAGCGGTCTGCAACGCCACCAGGAAGGAAGACGTTCTGACTTCAGAATGAAAATTAAAAACACTCGTTAGAATTACCGCCACCATGTATGGCTAAAAAATAACTTCAGCTATCTGCACCTGTCAAAATTCCTTCCTTGACTTATTCACACCAATAGAAAATTCCTCCCTTCTCTTCATGTAATTATGCCCTTGCCTCCATCCCCTAATCAAAACAGTTTGGATCTCTGCCTGAATCAGTGCTTCCCAAATAGCTGTTTTGTTGCATCTCAAACAATCCCTCTCACTCTGGCCTTTTTATTTTTAGGTTAAGATAATAAAATACCTGACAAATCTGAATTGAGGAATATTTGACCGACTGGCTAAAGTGTCTAAGTTTTGAAAGTTGAGCAGGGCCGGAGGAAGACTAGAGACACGACCACTATACGCTCCTGGCTCCAGGCGCTGAGACCACACGGGGACAGCAGACAAATGTGACTGGGGTCTGCCAGCCGGTGTGGCTCAGTTGGTTGGGCATCGTCCTACAAAGCGAAGAGTCACCAGTTTGGTTCCCGCACAGGGCACGCGCCTGGGCTGCGGGCCAGGTCCCCAGTTGGGGCCCATACAAGAGACAGTCAATCGATGTTTCTCTCCCTCTTTCTCCCTCCCTTCCTCTCTCTAAAAATAAATAAATAAAATCTTTTTTAAAAACTCCACAAACCCGTGACTGGGGTCTGAGGATTAGAGAAGTGCCCGCACCCCCACTCTGATGGTTGCGTGGGGCTGCAGTTCGTAAAGTCCTTGTCTGTGGGGGTTGAACACCAAAGTGCTTCAGGGCGGGGAGGCATCAGGCTAGCAACTACTCTCGAATGGCTGCCCCGTGCTTGCAAGGTTTTTGAAAGTCAGTGACTGTTTCAAAATAAGAATTTTTAAAAGATGAGGCAGCCTTTTATGTGCTAGTACAGTATGCTGTTTTATTTTTAAAAGTTCAGCACAGAGTATATTAGACTCCTTTTATGTAAAAATCAAGAAAAATATATAAGCAATTGCTTGAATAGGCACTGTCTCTGAAAGAACACCTAAGAAATGGACAATAATTGCTGCCCGGATGGGGGATGGGTGGCTGGGGGTGGCAGAGGGCACAGGGACGTGTCTTTATGTACTCTTGAAACCTGAACCATCCAGATTACAATTACTTGTATTTTGGTTTTGAGCCTAAATTTGAATGCACATATAAAATACAGAGAAATACACAACTATTTAAAGTAGTTATCTCTGAATACTGGGGAGTGGATGAGGGCTGGGAATTTTCATTTTCTGCTACACATTTCTATAATGCCTGTACATTTGGTGATGAACACTGTTCTTATAATCAGAAAAAAATACTAAAAATAAAGCACTTAGTATCTGCCAGTTGTCGCTGCGGAGGATTCCGCTGTTCTTGGGACCGAATGACGCACTCTGTGGCCCGACGGTCCTCGGGCTCCTCCAGACGGTTTTCCCACGGGAGGCTGTACGTTCAGCACACGGGGTGCCTCTGTCCCAAAGGCGTGTGGGGTTTTTCCCACAAGTAATTCTCAGAATCTCCGGACACCAGCCGGGTGTCCTAAAATTCAACCCCATTCTGACACAATCTACTTGGAAAACAGCATCAGCTCCCACAGGCTGAGGGCTCTCTCCCTCCAGTTGGCCCCCTTACCCCGTCAGACGACAAACGCCGAGTCTGGGCCGTTACATGTGACTGTGGCAGACCTGCTATGAACCAGAGGTTCCCATCACCCCCTCTTAGGGTTATGAATTTGCTAGTGGATCACAGAGCTCAGGAAAACCATTTGACACGCAAACACATTTATAATTTTTTAAAAAACGGAACTGTTGCTCCCATGAAACGATAATGAATTAAACCAAAGTAGTGCTGAGTCTTACCTGGGTATTGTCTGTATAATGAAAATATCTTGACCACGAACAGATTCTTTTATTTCAACTCTTGTTTCTGAAAAATAAAAGTGTCCCATAGCTTTAAGAAAAGCACTTCATGATGCAATAATCAGGCGGCATCTGCCCTGGATCGTGCGGGTCAGTTAGCTGGGTGTCCTCCCACAAAGCTAAAGGTCGTCGGTTCGAGTTCCAGTCAGAGCACATTCCTGGGTTGCGGGTTCAGTCCCTGGTCAGTAGGGGCACATACGGAAGGCAGCCAATCGATGTTTCTCCCTCACACCAATGATTCTCTCCTTTTCTCCCTCCCTCTCTCTCTAAAAATAAATAAATAAAATCTTTAAAAACATAAAAATCAGGCAGCATCTGGAGGGAGTAAAGATGAATCTAAACCAGCCAGCACTGCACTTAATTAGTGTACCAGAAAATACCTCTTAGTAGATCTCAGAACGACAGGTACACCTATTAAAATAAGAAGTCAAGCAAAGGGGAAAATAAGCCAAAAGTAGGCGAAAAGGCAAAAGTAACAAACGGGTCTACATAAAATCTCAGGATTGAGAAAAGAAACTCCATCCCCAAAAGAGACAAGATAGTTGGGGCGGAGGGAGGGGGGTAGTCTACGGTAAATAAAGAGGCCAAAGGTTAATGTCCTTATCTGTCTGTCGCCAGATGCTGAGGCCGAGCTGGAGCCCCAAGGGATGAAGGCTGACCCAGAAGGACGACGCAGCACCGAAGGCGGGCAAGCACTCCAGGGCCACGTGCCAGAGGAAGAGCAGGGGGCTGGGAAGAACGGCCTCACTGCCGCTGGGAGAGCAGTGAGGGGGCGAGTGCGGCAAGAGGCGAAGGTGTGAAGACAACGTGCCAGGCAGAGAGCGGTCAGCTGTCCACATTGAAAGCAGAGCGGGCGAGGAGGGACAGGGAGGAGCTCAGGGAACCGACCGGGGCCTGACCACACAGGAGTCTGGCCTTCATTCTAAGTGTGACAGGAAAGCCACCCCGGGATTCGAGGATGGCAGGAGGTAATCACTGACTACTGCGTGAAGAAAAATGTGGCAGGACAGCCACAGAGAGAGACTTTCCAGTTGTTGCCGAAGGAACCCAGACAAAGCAGAATGGCCCAGGGCAGTGCAGTGAAGGTACTGACAAGTGGTTGGCCTTGCGGGGGCTCTGGAGTCGAGCGCACACGATGTGCTGATGGGTCTGGTGGAAGATAAGGCAAGGGAGGCGGGCAGAACCCAGAGCCCAGGGGCCCCAGGGCTGCTGAGAAGATTGGACTCTAGCCCACGGGACAGTAAGCAGCAGCAAATCGAAACTCTCTGCACTTTGGAAACATCCTAGCGGAGGCGAGCAGCATGGACTAGCGGCTGGAGACAGAGGTCGCAGACCTGTTACGAAGCCACTTCACCAGCCCGAGGTGAGGAGGCCTTGAACAGTGACAGAAGAGGGGAGAGCAAGGTCTCCACTGAGTCACTTCTGTTCCTCAAGTGCTGAATTTCAGGAGATCCCCGCAGGCCATCACCAGGAATTAAAACAGTTACTGCCAAATAGATCGATGCACCCATGCGCCTTCACCTTCAGGGCTTTAAACATGAACACCCCGACTTGCCCTAAAGCCACCAAGGAAAAACTAAGTGTGGAAGCCAGATGGAGGCCATCTGGGGGTTAATTATAATATACACGTAACTTATATAGATACTGGGATCTTTCCATTAAACTATCATTCCCTTTTGGAATACTTTGCTTTTTTAAAAAATTACATTTTTACTGATTATACTATTACAGTTGTCCTGACCCCCCCCCATGTCCCCCTCCACCCAGCACCCCCCATTCCCTCAGGCAATCCCCCCACCATTGTTCATGTCCACGGATCATGCATAAGATCTTTGGCTACTCCATTTCCTACACTGCACTTTACATCCCCATGGCTATTCTGTAACTACCTATTTGTACTTCTTAGTCCCCTCACCTGTTTACCATTCTCCCCCACCCCCTTCCATCTAGCAGCCATCAAAACATTCTCGGTGTCCATGTTTCTTTGTCCTTCTTGTTTGCTTAGTTTGTTTTTTAGATTCAATTGTTGACAGATATGTATTTTTTGTCATCTTATTGTTCATAGCTTTGATCTTTTTCTTAAGTAAGTCCCTTTAACATTTCATATAATAATGGTTTGGTGAAGATGAACTTTTACTTTTTCTTGTCTGGGAAGGTCTTTATCTGCCCTTCAATTCTAAATGATAGCTTTGCTGGATAGAGTGATCTTGGCTGTAGGTCCATTTCCCATGACTTTGAATATTTCTTGCCAATCCCTTCTAGCCTGCAAAGTTTTTGAGAAACCAGAAGACAGTCTTCTGGACTGGGAACTCCCCTGTAGGTAACTTTTTTTCTTTTGCTGCTTTTAAGATTATCTATCTTTAAACTTTGGCATTTTAATTATGATGTGTCTTGGAGTGGGCCTCTTTGCATCCATCTTGTTTGGGATTTTCTGTGCTTCCTGGACTTGTATGTCTATTTCCTTCACCACATTACTGAAGTTTTCTTTCACTATTTTTTCAAATAGATTTCCAGTTTCTTTCCCTTTACCTAACCTTTCTGGCACCCCTATGATGCAAATGTTAGGCCTCTTGAAGTTATTCCAGAGGCTGCCTATACTTTCCTCATTTAAAAAAAACCTTCTTTCTTCTTGTTGTTCTGATTGGCTATTTTTTGCTTCCTTATGTTCCAAATCATTGATTGATTCTCAGCTTCATCCACTCTACTGTTGTTTTCCTGTAAATTATTTCAATTAGTGTATCGTTTGTCTGACTGCATCTTATTTAGGCTGCTGAGGTCCTCACTGAGCTCCTTGAGCATACTTATAACCAGTGGTTTCAACTCTGCATTTGATAGACTGCTTATCTCCATTTCATTCAGCTCTTTTTCTAGAGTTTTGATCTGTTCTTTCATTTGGGCCACGTTTCTTTGTCTCATTTTGGCAGCCTCCCTGTGTTTGTTTCTATGTATCAGATAGGGCTGCTTTGACTCCACGTCTTAGTAGTGTGGCTTAATGTACTAGGTGCCCTGTATGTAGGGTCCAGTGGCACAGCCTCCTCTATCACCCAATCTGAGTACTTGAGGTGCACCCTTCGTGTGGGCGGAGTACACCGTCCTCTTGTAGTTGAGCCTTGGTTGCTCTTGGTAGATCAATGAGAGGGATTTACCCATGCCAGTCAGCTGCAAGGACTGGCTGTGACCACTGAGCACCAACCTCTGCCCTCCATGCAGGATCAGCTGTGCAGGGGCAGGGTGGTGGTACTCAGACGTGGTCTGTAGCTGTCCACTGGGTGCACTGGCCCTGGAGTTTCCCAGGTGGTGCAGGCCAAATCAGTGCCCACCTATGTTTTGCCGGGGACCACCCTGCTTGAGCTGTAAGGCAATCTGAGAGGGCTGCAACTTGTTCTGGGCTTGGAGATTCCCAGGCAAGGTCGAGCTGTGAATCTAAGATGGTTGCTGTTAGAGCTGGGCCTGGGGGGACAGGTTCACCAAAGCCACGTGTTGCTTGTTTCAGAGGATTTAGAAGTTGTGAAGCATGAGCCAAGACCAGCCATTCATATGGAAAAACAGCTTGGGAGGGCCTGTAAGTCGGGTGGGGCAGAGTCTCTGGAGATCTCTAAGGCAGGTCAGTGTTAGCTGGGTTACTGGAGTCTCAGATATGGCACCAGCCTGCTGGCTCTATAGCTCTGAGGGGGGAAGGCACAGAAAAGGGACAATGGCCTCTGCTTGCCTTGATGCCAGGCACTTGAGTCTCTTCCTGTATATCACTGGTGACTTTCAAGCTGCTACGCTGGTGCTAGAGCTCTAAGGGAGTGAGTCTGAGTAGGTGAGTCTGTGTGTGGGTTAACAGGAGCTGATTGGGGCTCCAGCAATTTTACACCAACTCAATCCCTACCGATTTTTGCAGCCAGAAGTTGTGGGGACTTATCTTCCTGGCACTGACACCCTGGGCTGGGTGCCTGGTGTGGAGCTGGGACTCCTCACTCCCAAGGTATCCCTCTTGAATTTTTATTCAGCACACGTGGGTGTGGGAACAGCCCGTTCTGCATCTGTGCCCCTCCTACTCGTCTGGATGGATGTGGTTTCTTTAATTCCGTAGTTGTCAGGCTTCTATTCACCTCGATTTCTGACGGTTCTGAGTGAAGGTGGTTCTATACTCTAGTTGTAATTTTGATGTGGTTGTGCAAAGAGGCCAGCCACGTCTGCCTGCCACCATCTTGTCCGGCATATCAGAATACTTTGCTTTTTTAGGTCCTCAAATGTCATTCTGTCTTAGCATTATCTCCTCGAGCTACTTATACCATAGATAATTATACCTTAGGAAGAAAAAAGGAGCACAGAATCATGAATCCAGGCTTTCAACTTTGAAGAAAGGATTTCAAATCACTTAACATTAACTCGTCTTTGCCACAACTAAGGGCCCTGCAACCTGAGTCGATGGCCCTGAGGACTCACGACGCGGCCCTGAGGACTCACGACGCAGCCCCAGGACACACGGTGCCTTCGGGCAGGGTCGCTGAACGTTAAGAGCTCCCCAAGGAAACCCAGAGGGCAGCAAAAACAGGTCACCAGCAAGAGACCTGAGGAAAAATCTAGATGTGAAAAGAACAGAAAGGGAGTCTTTTAACAAGCCCCCACTACCTGGTACCAGATTGCTCCTGATGCCATTCAACGGCCTAACGAGAGAGAGAAGCAAGGACGAGCATTCACCGACACAGCCCAGCACAGAAAAACCTTCTCTGCGGTTTCCCGTTCACACTCCAGAATGAGGAGGGGAGACGTTAAGGAGAACAAAGAAGATTTAAAGGAATGTACAGAATGATGGTTTATACCTCTAATGTTAAAGAGAAAAATGCTTCTGTGTTAAACGGGAGTAACATCTGCGTTTTTAAATATACACCAGCGAATTAAGCATGGTGTAGAGAGTGAAGGATGTTTAAGAAATAATTTTAACTTTACCTCCATTGGTCTCTTGATACACCACAGACTTGCCCAATTCAGCACCAAGACGCCTATGGGGGGAAAGCAAAAGGCAATTCAGAGTGCTTTTTCTTAAAAAACTCCAGTTCATATGCATAAATTTAACGAAAAGACTGAAATACCTAGATGGAATTCTTTCCCAAAACACAATTTACAAAGTTTAACTCATTAAGAACTAAACCCATTCTCAGTCCATGAGCAGCTTCAAGTGCTCCCCATTTTGTAACACAATGCTTTACTGGAATGAGCCCACAACCAAAGCTTAATGTCTAGTTCGTTATTTTATGAATAATAATTGTCTTGGAAAATCATTCCCGAACAAGTTCTTGGTTTCTGGTAATAATTCCAAAACCATAAACCAAACATAAATGCCTCAATTGTCAAAAGCATAGAGGCTTCGGTGCCATTAACCAAAATCAGTGTGAATCTTGTTTGGATCCCAATTAGAACAAATCAAGTATAAAAAGCCCTTTTTGAGACAATCAGGAAAATATGAATAAGGATGGATACTACGTGATATTAAGGAATTAATGGTGCTATACTTTTTTGTTGTTGTTTTAATTCTTGTAAATTAGCTTTACCATTTTTTGAGTGAATGACGCAATGTACGGCTGAGCTCTGTTTAACAATACTCCAGCCAAGTACACAATGGGATATTAGTCAGCCTTAAAAAGGAATGAAATTCTGTTACAGGTCGTGACATGGATGAATATTGAAGAAAGTCAAGTAAGTAAGACAAGTCAGGCAAAAAAAGACAAATGCTGTATGACTCCGTTTACAGGGGGGATCTAGAGCAGGCACGTTCACAGACACGGAAAGTAGACGGGAGGTGGCCAGGGGCTGGCGTGGGGAACGGAGCAGTCAGTGTTTCGTGGGGCAGAGGTTCAGTTTGGGACGATGACGAGTTCTGATGGTTGCACAACATTGTGAATGTACTTAAGGCCACTGAATCGTACACTTTAAAATGGATAAAATGGTTGATTTTGTTATGTATTATTTCACCATTAAGTACTCCAGCCAAAAAAGGTGGGGGATGGCAGGTGGGGTGAATGAAACAAGATGAAGAGTGTGGAAGCTAGATGAAGGGTATAGAGGGTTCATTATAACATATATGTAATTTATACCTATTCTGGGGATGTCACACACCCTAACTTTTTTATTAAAGTGCATCATCATGGGGGGGCAGCGAACACCCAATACGATATACAGTTGATGTATATTATAGACTTGTACACCTGAAACCTATAGAATTTTATTAACAAATGTCACCCCAATAAATTCAATTAAAAAAAACAAAAGTGCATCAAGAAAAAAAGTTTGAAAATCCCTGCTTGACATTTAGACCTGAAAGGAACCATGGAAAAGTCATAACCTCGGGGGTCACTCATCTAACAATCTTCAAACTTTGCTAAGTGGGAAAACCCTTCTTTCAAACAAAATCTTACTGAGAAACTCAACATACGAAACAGACAAGAGAAGTAACTATAGGTATTTATTATTCACAGTAAGTTAAAATCTTTCGGGACCAAACAGCAGAACCAATGACGTTTTTCCACGCGTCTTCCGTCTTCCTTTCTGCTTTATCTCTGTAAGGTCAATGCGTGGTGAACGTGGCCCAGAATAAACAAACGCAAGCTTCGTAGTTAAAGCTAGTATTTTAGTTGGCCTCCAAAAAGGAAGGCCAAAAAATCCGGGGTTAGAAATAGAAACTAGGCAGTAGATTGCAAGTTGTTTATACACCCTTCTCGCTTAAAATTCTAACTGAAAAGGAAATAAGCATTCCTAAGAAAACGACTCCAGCTTCCCCTTCCTTCTTCATTCCCATCTAGGATTTAGAACTATAACCACGCCTTTACTCATCAACTCGGAAAAATTCCGAGGGACGCTAATGTAAAATTATTTAAAATGTGAAGATGACTTGAAAAGCGAAAAGACAAGCTATGCCCTCTATGCCTCCCACCCATCACAGGTTTGTTCCGAGGGCTCTGGGACCCTCCTCCCCGAGAGGCCAGCAGAGCAGTGGCCATGCACCGCGCACCCTCCGGAGCCTCTGCCCCGCGGGATGCTCGGTAGGCCTCCTTTCGTGCGTGCTCCCAACATTCTTGGCTCGTAAACGGGATCATCCCTGTTTTACAAATGCGGTTCAGAACAACCATGTCCCTCGCCCAGCGTCACAGAGCGGGCAAGTGGCAAGCCCGGGGAGGCATCTCAGGGCTGTCTCCAGGCCGCTGGAGACCAGGGGCGTCCTGGGGTTAAACAGACACGGAAAGGCAAAGATCTGACTTCAAACGGCTGGTCCGGCCTCAAGCTGACTTGGAAACTAAGTGAAACCCACTGTTTCCAGCACCGGCTCCGACAGCCCCGCGGGCCTGCAGCGGCCGTGCAGCTCCCCAACCCGTGGTCGCCACCCCGTGCGCCCGGGGCGCCCCCGCGCCTACGACACACGCCCAGTCGGGGCTCCACGTAGTAGCTGCATCCTGTCCCCGGTCTCAGGGAGGAGGCTTGGGAATGGCGAGGGCCCGATTCCTGGGTCAACTCCAGCCGTGGGAATGGGAGCCTGCCCAGAGCCCCCCTCTCCAAAGCGCTCCCTGCTGGGGCCACAGGATCCTCACCACCGCCTGGCGCAGGGGGAGTGGGGTGACAGAGGAGAGCGAGTGGTCCAAGCAACCGGGGTAGGGTGTGTTATTAAAAGTCTGCAGGGGGAACAGGGGCGGGACGCCTTCGTTCACCTCCAAAGGTTTGTCCAGGTCAAAAAAGGCAGGATTCTGAGACCCCCTCGCTTAGGTGAAAGGCGATGCGGCCAAATCATCCCTCGGCCTGTTGGTGGGCGTGGAGGGGAAGAGGAGCACGGCCTGCCTCCGGGGGACGTCCCCGGCCCCCGCCCCCGCTCTTACTCTGTGATGCGCTTGGCCAGCTCGGTGCAGGCGGCTGTGGAGTTGGCCGAGAAGACTCGGTAGCCGGTGCGGGCGGCATTCATGGCCTGGCGTGCGGCGGGGCTGGCTCGCGGGGCGCGGAAGGCCGAGGACACGGACAGCGGGGGCAGCAGCAACAGCTTCTTGGGCATCGTCCGGCCCAAGGCGCGGTTACCGCCGGCCCGCCAGGGGCTGCAGCCGGGAGTGGTTCCGACTGAGGCGGCCGCGAGGCCAGGGGGTCTGGCCGGGGAAGGCGCTGAGAAACCTGGCACAGGAGAGGAGAGGTCCAAGACCCTCACCTTCCCGGTACTAAAAGCCGCAGCGAACGCGACCCGTACCGCACGGTACCGTAGCCTCCAGAGAGACGGCCGCGAGGCCCCGCCCACTTTGGGGATCCGGGACATCCGAGAGGCGCCAGCTAGAGCGCCCGTAGAGCCGCCATCTCAGGTGAGGGCAAGGTGGGGGAACAACTCTAAAAGCACGTGCTTCCTAGGGAAGCATCTCTAATTCGCTCCCTTGATTTTTGTCGTCCAACAGGAGCTCTTCGGTTTCAAGTTCTTGGGCTGTGTAGCCTGACTTGGTAGCGGTCCCGGCCCTTTCCATACTTTTTGCCAGGACCCAAAATGTCCGCCCCCGGCGAGGACGACGCTCTAGCTCTGCATCTCTACGGTAATGCAGCGCTAGGCGCATGCGTTCAGCTGGGATGGCTTTAAAAGTGGAAGGCGGGGTTATTTCCCGCTGGCCGCCTGCAATACTGAAATGCCCCAAAGGAGGTGTATTGCTGAGCCCGAGCAGTACCCCACAGTCCAGCCTTTTCTGTGCCTGTGATGCAAGGTTTCCTGAATGAGTCAAAGGCGCTCCTGACGCTCTTTGCTTCGCTTTTAATCAAGCTTTCCTTCTGCCACTTCCACATGCTCCGCCCCTCAAAGACCCACTCACAAATCACCTGCCCCGCGAAGTTTTTCCACATCACCTCCATCACGGTAAGCCTTTCCCCGCCACCCACGGGGCCCGCTGGACCACACCATGTATAGTTTGTATTTTTATTTACCTTTGTCAACACCTGTCTTCCCAACTAGGATATAAGAATCCCTCTTAGGGGCAAGATCGCTTATTACTTAGTGCTTCGTATCTCGGTGCCTAGGACAGTGTGTTACGTTCCAGAGACACACAATCAATAACTTGTTGAATAGGGCCCAAGAAGAAAGTGAAGCGCAGGGAACCATCTGAGTCACTAGTTATCAGCTGTCCCAGGACTGGGGGGGAATTTTTCATATTCTCAATTGTCCGTAAGCTGCACTCCCTCCTCTATGCCCTCTGTAAGTGAACGTAACCGTGAGGTCCCAGTCAATCAACCCCAGGGGTCATCCTTTCTTTACTCTTCTCCCCGTTCCTTGCTACATTTATCCATGTATTGATTTGTTCTTCCATTTATTTATGCTTTCACTGGTTGTTTCTTATATATAAGTGACCCGGGATTGAATCGGCAACCTTAGTGTATTGGGATGGTTCTCCTAACCAACTGAGCTACCTGGCCAGGGCCCTCTGGGGCAGTGGTCTCCAAACTGGTCTCCCTACTTCCTCGTTCCATCCTCCCTCCCCTCCGATAGATCTAGCCCACCCTTCACATCCACCTCCCAGCCGCCCCCTGGTTAAAAACCTCCAGAACTTTCCACCATCTCCAAGCCCAACTCTTAGCCCCGATCTGGCCGATGTCTGTATCGGCATCTCCTGCTTCCCTGCCCTAGGCCACACTCTGGGGGTGTGGCCCTTCTGAACTGTTTGCCATTTGCCAAAAATGATGTAGGCGTTTTGTTTGTTTTGTTTTTTTAGCTGAGAATCTTTGTAATTTCCACTGTGGGCAGCTTGATTTCTAAACTTGGGAAATATCTGGTATTCTACTATTAATTTCTGATTTAATTCCACTTGGTGAGAAAACATGCTCTGGGTGCATCTGACCCCTGGAAGTGGGCCGAGACACAACCGGTGGCCCGGCCTGTGCTCTGTGGCCGCCGGTGCCCCTGGCGCACCTGAGAAGGACGTGTGTTCCGCAGGCTCGGGGGGCACGGTCTATATATATATATGATGCTCAGATCCAGTTTGTCTATGGAAATTGTCTATCATCTTAATTATTTCTGATCTGCTTGTCTGTGATTGTGGAGGGGTTATTTTCCTCTTAGTTCTCCAACATTCGGTATGCATCCCTATCGTGTTGGTTCTGTTTCTCTGGAGAACCCTGCCTAGTGCAGGGTCTGAAATAAGGAGATGAGGCCTAAGCTCATTTTCTAAAGAATGTCATTTTTGAAGTTTGAAGGGAGACTTCACTTGACCAGATCCAGTGGTGGTGGTTTTTCTTTCTGTTTTTTCTCTTTGTAATGTTTCTCTATAGACCAGGCTGACCCTTGAGACTCCAGACCTGTTGGACATTTCTTACGAGGACAAAAACAGCTCTGCCCAGCACAAGGTGACATTTTTTCCATATTCAAACCAATTTCAGTTTTCAAGTTTAAAAAAAAAAAAAGGCCTGTTGTTAACTGTGCTGCAGGTTAAGCATGAATCATGGAAATCCGATCTGCACTGTTTTAAAGAAGACAAGGGGTGGCACACATTCAGGTCTGGCATGAGGCCTTGTCCGAGAGAGGACAGGACGAGACAAAGAGGCCTGTGTTCCGGACTGCTTGGCCCTGTCCTCGAGAGCTGCACGATCTGGAAGACAAGGTCAGTCTGTGCAACAAAGAACATTTCAGGCAATGAGTCAGGAGTTCTGCCTCCACTTCGCACTACTCCAACTTGAACTTTGGAGAACTATCAGGCCTTTCCCTGTTTTCTTTCTCTGAACAGGCCTGGGCAAGCTGAGATGGAATGTCTTTATTTCTAAAAATAAGACCAACTTGGATCTCCAAGTTGATTCTCTCTATAGGACACCAGAACCCATGCTGGGGCAAGAGCAAAATACTGGGCAGACAGAGCCAAGCATGCTGGGAGTGACCCTTCCCAACGTCCTCAAGGACAGTGGTAGACAGCAGCTAGCAGCTGCCGTGGTGGCCGCTGGAAAATCCGAAATGGAATCGCATTGCACAGGCCTGCTCAGGGCAGAGCCTCACCCGTCGTGGGGTTTTCAGTGGCTCTTGGGAGAGGTATTTCAGGGTATCACAAATACTCATCTGTCGTCGAAGACTTTGGTTCAACTAGAAGCCAAGTAGTGCCTTCCAGAGCTTCTGCGGAATCGCTACTTCCTGGCCCACATCACCGGATTTCGAGCAGCACTTGCGAGATGGTGTCAGGAGAAGGATGTGGAGGGAAGAGAAAGGCCGGGGGGGGCAGGAGGGGCTCAGAAGGGAGGAGGCGAACAGCAGGGAGACAGGTCGTAAGGAATCGTGGACCAAATAACTCAGAAAGTCACAAGGGTCCTGGCTCGAGTGTGGCAGCTTTGTCAGGTTCAAGGAGATCAGCCTCTATCAAGCTAAAACCCGCAAACAATTCAAGTGTCCAACGGTAGGTACGGTCCCTCCGTAAACTGAAACACTGTGGGGTCACTTACTGCTTCAGGGACATCCCTGGAGGCCGCAGGGCACTTAGTCCTGAGTGTTGTCTCAGGAGCCAGCTCTTAACAGCCGTGTGACCTTGAGCAAGCACTGTGTCTTCCCTGGCCTTCGATGTCTCCCCTATGCGATGCGGATGATAAAAATAACGGCTAGCTAGAAGGGTTTGTGAGGGTTAAGTGAGTTAATACATGCCAAGCAGTTCGAACAGGGTCTGGCACATTGGATGGGAAACGTTCACATATATTTATTAGTTGGGACTATCAGGAAAACAAACCACGTTCATTATTTTAACAACTTAGTATTGAGAACAGGTTAAAGGGGTCGTGCAGGACAGAAGTGACAGAAAGCAACCACTGGAGGGCAGAGAGGGTACCTGCAGGAAGCAACTACCCTACCCCTATGGCTGCGGAACAAGAGGAGAGGCTGGGTTATGGGGTCCCTGGAGGAGCCCCTTGGAGCTGGGACTCAGCTATCTGAGGAGGGACAGTGCCCTGCTTGTGCTGGCATCTCTGAGAGGCACAACGAGGCTGCTTCTGGGAAGGCAGGGGTACTGGAACCTGGAGCCACATGTCCCCATGGCCAGGGCGATGCTCAGGAGACCGGGGGCGGGCAGGAAGCAGCTGGTCCTTTCCCCTCCTCCAGTGTGAAGGATCCTCTAGTGCCCCTTGCTGGCAGCAGGGGAGAAACATGGCAGCAGAGTCCCAGCAGCACTGCAGGGGCGATAGGTTCCTGACGTTAGACACAGCCACCCCACCACCTCCTGACAGTGGATGGGGTGGGGGGTGCATGCAAGGCCAGAGGTTTAAAACCAGGCCTGAATGAGAGTGTGACCATTTGAGGGAGAAAACAGGGCAGACTGGCACAGCAGTTTCAGCCTTCGAGAGGTGGTGTGGGGTCCAGCTGGGCCACGAGAGTGGGGGCAAGAGGTCACACCAGGATGCAGATCGTTCTAGGCTGGAGAGAGGTTGTGGCAGGAGAGGGTGCAACTCCCAGATCCCAAGGTTCTGAATGTTGTCAGAAGGCCTTGGAGCCAAGAAGACTGAGTGGGAACGAGAGATGCCCCGTGTGAGGAGTGGACGAAGCAGGGAAGGATGGAGGGTGGCGAGCCCTGGAGCAGACGGCCAGGGCAGGCCAGGCTGTGCGGGAGGGAGAGCGGTGGTTTGGAGGCCGCGTGCGGAGCTGGTGGGACTACACCAGTGGGGGCAGGAAGCAGGGCTCCCTGGCCCACGAGGGACCGGCTCTGGAGTCAGACAGACCTGGACTCAGCCCTCGTTCTGTGGTTCACCTGGGGCTGACCCTCAACCGGCACCTGCCTTTCTTCCTTCATTCATGAAACGGCGACCACATTAACTCATGCCCCGGGGGTTGTGAGAACAAAATGAATCGATATGTTTACCATAAGGTGGAGGGAGGTGCCCGGTGGGATCTGACCTGTTTGCCGAGAATTACCAGAGCCTGTCATAAACCTCCGGCCTTGCACACCCGGCCCTCCTCCTCCAATGTGCCGTCAGGAGGCCTTGCAGAGGCTGTGTTTGGAGTCAGAACCTTACCCCACTCGGTGATGCTGCTGGTTCCCGGCTGCCACGTTTCTCCCCCGCCACTGCTTCTTTCCAAGAATAAAGTGCACCCCGCACTCTGCTAGCTAGGGGGCTGCTTGGTAGGCCCCACTCGGCGCTGACTCTCTAAATCCCGTCTGTGATCAGAATGGTCTGGCCTCAGTCCCTGGGTCCTGAAAGGCCACCTCTACACCCCTGGAGTTTCCTGAGAGGAGTGTCTGTTGTTTGTGGTGGGTCCCTCCAGCCCCACGGGGTAGTTTATGATAAACCAAACCACGTGATACCAGCTCAGCCTCAGGGGGAGGGAGAGGCTGAGCTCAATCATTGGTTGATGACTTTAATCGATCATGTCTGCGTAAGGAAACCCTAATAAAAAGTCTAGACACCAAAAGCTTCCCCAGTTGGCAGTGTTCTGCATATTGTCACACATCGATGTGCAAAGACGGTAACGTGTTCCCGGGGACACCAGAAACTGAGTTTAGGGCCCTCCCAGACCTCGTGTCTCTCCCTGTGGCAGGTTCAAGGGTTGAGCCCTTGAAAAGCAAGGACAGTGCTCGACGGAGTTCTGGGAGCCATTCTGGTGAATCGTTGAACCTCAGCGGGTAGTGGGAACCCCCGATTTGTAGCCATCTGGTCAAAAGCGAGGGTGACCTGGGAACCCCCAAACTCGCTGCTGGCATCTGGGTGAGGACAATCTTGTGGGGGACGGTGCCCGTAACCTGTGAAGTTTGGCCTGACGTTGGGAAGTTACTACCTCCTGCCTCCAAAGAAAGAGGGAGAAGGGGAGAGGCCACCCTTGGCGGACAGTGGGTGTCATGCAGAGAGTCCCCACTTCTCCATGAGGACTTGACTGGCTTCTTTTGAAACCAGGTGTGGATGAGGGAGGTTGGGGACACAGTGGAGTCATCGTAGAGTGTGTCCCCTCACTCTAAAGGAGCACCTCATCCCCCTCGTGGCCATCCACTTGCTCGTGTGCTGGTGGGTCTGCCCTGACCCTCCTGAAGTTCGGGCAGAGCCGGGAGGCAAAGGCCTGGGACCGTCCCTCGCCACGGAACAGGGGTGTCATCCCCACAGGCCCAGAGTTAGGTCCCAAATACGAGGAATTAGAGTCTAGGATTTGGGATTGTGGGGGGTGCCTCTTCAGAGAAACATGGCAAGAGGCCACCCCCGAAGGTCAGCAAGAGTATGCCACCCAGGAGGTTTCCTGGGAAGAGGCTCAGCGTCAGGCCTGCGGGGTCCCCAGCGCCCACACAAAGCCTTTAACTAGCGGTTTTCAGCCGTGGTCACCTCGCGGCGCACGTAAACTACTGAAATTCTGCAGCACACCAAAAAATGTATTTTTTGCCAATGTGACAAAAAGGACAGGCATAGTTTTGATTCAGTCACACCAGACAGCTATTGCTGTGTTGGCTGTCGCCGTTTTTTAATTCGATTGCCAGAGGGACTAGAGGTCGGTGCCCCTGACGAAACAGTCAGGTGCCGCACATTTTAAAGCCCCTTGTGTGGCGCACCTCCCGGTGGAAGCACCTCCGGGTGGAAAGTCGCTGCTTAGGGCAGCAGTGCCCAAGCAGGACAAGTTTGCCCCCAAGGGACACTGACGTCTGGAGACATTTTTGGCCGCATAGTTAGTTGGGGGCGGGGGCAGTGTTACTGGCGGAGGCCAGAGGGGTCGCTGAACAATGCACAGCCCACGTGCGCCAAGGCTGCTCCAGAGGGTGAGCCGGCTCAGCCGCGGACAGCCAGACGCGCCAGCGCCGCTGGCCGGCCACCACCGGAAGCACATCTGCGTTCCATCTCTCTCTTCCCGCCTCAGCCTCCTGGACACGGGAGACATGTCCTGGCCTGTGAGGGGCGGGGTGGGGGTGATTCGAGATGAGTCTGACTTTTTAAACAAACGAGCCTTAAAGGCCAACAGGAGGCTGTATTAACAACCAGAAAGGACTGGAAAAGTGGAATCTGACAGAGGCGCCTTCAAGGGGAGCCGGTTACCGGGTGGGAAAGGGGGATTTGATAGAGCACAGCTGGCGGTTGTTACTGGAAAACTTAAAACCTTTTTTTTTTAACGCGCACTTCAACGAGGCCGGCCTCCTTCATGAAAACCGCTAGGTATGTACACTGCTGAGTACACACAAGGGTTTTGCCTGGCACAGAATAAGAGCTTGATACACGTTGTATGAAGAGGGAAGCGGAGGCCCTGGCCGGGTAGCTCAGTGGGTTGGAGCGTCGTCCCAATAGGCAAAGGTTGTGGGTTCGATCCCCGGTCAAGGGTCATACAAGAATGAGCCAATGAATGTGTGAATCAGTGGAACAACAAATCGATGTTTCCCTCCGTCTCGCTCTCTCTTGTCAGTACATTTTTTCAAACAGGAAGGGCGTGGAAAATCTGCACCCTCCATGGGAAGGGGCGGGGCCTCAGGACAAATGTCACGAAGGGTAGCCGGTCTCTGTCAAGGTGCCCAAGGAAGCTGGGGTGTTGATCAGCGAGGCACTGGGGTCCTGAAAACCTATTAGAAGGAATCTGTTCTTCAGGTTACGAAGCAGTTTCCTTAAAGGTGAAGCAGTTCCTTAAAATTGTCCGTTATGACTTTCTGAGGCAAGTAACTGAATCTTCGAAGAGAGCTCTCTTCAGTTCCTTCTCCCGTGTCCTCACACGGCTCCTCGCAGCTCCCTCCTGGAACCCACGCCACCCTGTCACACGGAGAGGCCTCGCACAGGTGACAGCCTGCCTCAGCTGTCACCATGGAGCGACCCACCCCAGGTGTTTAGCCCATTGACACTGGCCCCATGTGAGAACCGCCCAGCTGTGTGCAGTCAGCCCTCAAAGGACCTAAGGGATTGCTGCTCCAGGCACCTGCGGAGCGTCAGGGTGATTTACGCCTCAGGAACAGATAACTGGAACGGCTCCCCAGGGAGCCGTGCGCTCTCAGTGACACAGGCTCCTTTCTGGGATGAAAAATTAATTGTCTTTCTCGTGCCTGTCAGGAGGGGTTTGCAGGAATGGGCCACGAGAGCTGGTGGCAAGATCCAGGGTCCAGCTCGCACAAAGGCCCAACCCGCAAAGCGGATGGCCCGTGACGGGGGTGCTCCAGCCCTGCGCCCTCCCCCACCTCCCCTGTTCCTTCCTCCTTTCCACTCTTCTCTGCTGTCACCCCCGCCCATCCCCCCATGAATGTCACACCGCTATTTCAAAACCACCACTGCAGAAACATGGTCAGGTGCTCGGAAATTGGACTGATGTCAGGAAACAAGTGATGCCAGGTGGGGGGGGGGGAAGCTCATGGCTCACCTCCGGAGGGGCGCTGCGGGGCAGGGCGGGGGGCAGTTTGAAGTCTCCTCCTGAGATCACTGTCTCTTTTACACACAAGGGAAAACAGAACTCCCTGTTTATTAACACCAATTAGATATTAAGAAAAAGCACTTCCAAACCTGTATTACCACTCAACAGGGAAGGAGGAATTAACTGAGCTTTGAAGTCCTGAGATCGCCTGCTCGGACACCGCCCAGCAGGAGAGACTGTCAGAGCTAGAGAGACTGCCCCCTTTCCTGGATGTGTTCCCCTTCCTCCCCACGTTCCCACGCTGGCGGCGGGCGGCAGGATGTGGGAAGGCTGGGACTAGGACGCCTCCTGTGTGCACTCGGCCCAGTCCTCTGCCAGGCGCACAGCAGTCGTCCGGACCGTGACAACTTATGACGCCCTTCAGGAAGGAGTTTTCAGTGGCATTTACAGAAACCGCTGTGCGTCCTTTCAGGTTGCCCACCCGCCTGGAAACAGGCTTCAGATGCTCCTTCCAGGCTAAGTCAGCGACTCCCCAATTTGTCTACACGTTAGAATCACGGAGGATCGGTGGGATGTTCTGAAGCCCGGGCCACACTCCAGACTGGCTCCACCTCCATCTCTGAGGGTGGGACCCAGGCCTCTGCAGAGCTGAGGTCCCCAGGGGGCTGCCACGTGCTTCCTGGTGTGTGAGTCACAGTGCCAAGTGACTGAGTAAGTAGACGGGGCGTCCTGTGGCTGCGGCCCGCCGTCCGTTCTGACAGAGCTGCTCTCAGCCAGGAACATCCCAGAGCCAAACCCACTTAGCGCTTTCGACCTCTGCGCCATTGGGCAGAGCCTCCACAAAGAAAAAAGGCTGGATTTTTATAAATTCCCATTGCTAATAGCTTTTTTACTTTGATCAAATGTTAACTATTTTTCCCCAAATATAAAAACACACTGCATGAGTGGTTATTGCTGGGCGGGGTGTGGGGGCAGTGGCTGGAAGGGGACACAAGAGGTTTCTAAGATGTCATTACTTTTTTTAACATAGGCGTGTCAGCTCCTAAATTCGTAGTTTATGACCTATGTGCTCTTCTGTGTGCACGCAAACTTCAACTAAAAGCCCGCATTGCTCCCTGGCCAGGTAGCTCAGTTGGTTGGTGGTACACGGAGACTGCAGGTCTGATCCCCGGTCAGGACACACACCAGAAGCAATGGCTGAATGCATACATAAGGGGACATCAAATCGACGTCACTCCCTATCAAATCAACTTTTGAAAAAAAAAACCAACCCACATTGTATAACTACAGAGGAAAAATAGGTACAAAGAAAACAGTGACAACCAAGGATTGGCACAGAGGGCCTTCACAAGTGACACTACTTTTTAGACAAAGTGCAGTCCCTCCAAATAATGCCACCAAAGTGCTGATGGCACTCCTCAGCCTTGTAAGTCTGCGGGGTCATCTGAGACGCAAACGCTGGACTTCAAACAAGTTAGGGCCATGGGGAAGCTGCTCGAAGCAGCAGATGGGGCTGCCGCCCCTTCCCAGGGGCGAGCGCGAGCTCCCTGATCTAACCGGGTTCACCTGAGCTCTTTTCCACCAACCCTCCGACCCTCAGTTGCTGTGTCCTTCCGCATAGAGTCCGGTTCTAGCAAGAATCCGGTCAGCTTAGCCAGAATCCCCGATCCATCACATCTGATCCGTGGGCCCCTCATTCTCTACCTCCCCTGCCACCCCCGCCGCGTTGTCTGCTCGCCCGGGCCAGCCTTCGGCAAGGTCTGCGTCAGTGTAGCCAGAGTCCCCCATTGACTTCGCGTGTTCCTCAGTAATTTTCCATCCCCTGCCTCCCATCCTGCTTCTTGGTTATAAATTCCTGGTATTTGGAGTTGAGACCAATCTCTACCCTGTCCACTGCTGTGGTCCCTGCACTAACTGAGATGGTTCTGAATAAAATCTGCCTCCCTTAACAAGTGCCTTGAATAATTTTTTCTTCAGCACCACCCAAATCAGAGTTTCAACTGCAGCCTAGAAATGGACAGGTTGTACATCACAAAATGATAATCCCGAAAGGGACATTGCTGGTTCCTTTAAGTCCCTCGTTAGGGGGGGGAAAAAAAAGGGTACAATGCACCAAACAAAATGAACAATTCAGTGACAGTGTATTCACAATGCTGAGCAGCCACCATCTCTAGTCCCAAAACACTGTCACCACCCCAAAATTAAGCCATACCCATTAAGCAGCTATTCCTCACGTCCCTCTCCTTGAGCCCAGGCAACTGCCAATCTGCTTTCTGTCCCTGTGGATTTATCTACTCTAGACACTCCCTATAAACACTAACGTACAATATGTGGTCTTTTGCATCTGGCTTCTTTCACATAATACTCTTTTTTTAAATAAAGATTTTATTTATTTTCAGAGAGAGGGGAAGGGAGAAAAAGAGGGAGAGAAACATTGATGTGAGGAGGAAACACCCATCTGTTGCCTCTTGTATGTGCCCCAACCAGGGACTGAACCTGCAACCCAGGCGTGTGCCCTGAGCGGGAATCAAAGCCCGTGACCTTTCACTCTGCGGGACGAGAGCCAAGCAAGTGAGCCACCAGGCCAGGGCGAGTCTCTGGGTTTTTAAAAGATATTTTCCTTATGGGCTGGTGGATAATCCTAGCTTTGCCTTCTACGTGTATTCGGACCAGTTTCTCATGTTTGGCCAGCCACGTCTCTGTTGTGAACTCACAACAGGCAGGTCTTGGTTTAGAATCAGAATTAGGCTCCTGCTGGTCCACTCGAGGTCCCCAGCATTTCAGAAGTGCCTGGGAGCGCAGGCAGCCCTGGGTGTCATGGGGTATGCTATGGCTTCCAGCCGCCTCTTCCCAGCCAGCGTGACTCGTGGCTCTGTTCCTGCTAAAGGCTGCAAATCGGGGTGACAGGTCCACCCCTGAGAACTCGACACGTCTCGGCCCCTAGGAATCACACTGCCGACCGGGCCGAGAGACGAGGGCAGCAGGTCTCATGCCACCGACTCTGTTTTGCAGTTACTGAATGTTTCCTCCTCAGTGCTCAAAGGTCTCAACCTGAGAACCAGGGAGTCACAGAAACTTATCACATGGCAACTGGAACTCAGCCAAAAACGGTCGTGATGGAGGACCTCAAAGAGTTAAAAAAAAATTCAGCTCTAATTGTAGTTAATCGGTTTAGAACTTAATGCCTGTAGAAAGCTGTCGATCCAGGAACTGGAATGTATGACCAGACCTACCCTGACTCCGGGAGGCCTGCCAGCAGTCCCACCTTTGTGCCTCAGGGGGTCTGACAGCCATCAAGATGGCACCTGAGCCACTGTGCTCCAGGGCGAGAAAGTCCGCTGGCCAGGACGTGGATAAAGAATCGCTGGTCAGCAGCTGAAGGGATGCTAGGAAAACCGCTGGACTGCTTTTATCTGATTAACCTTTTCTCCTGAATTCCAAACCCTTTACCTACGCTTTTCTTCTCCTTATAATAAGGTCGGCTGGAGATGTGAGTTTTTAGGAACATAACCCATCTTCTCAGGTCGCCGGCAACTGAATAAAGTGCCCATAAAGATTCGATCCTTGTCTCTACAAGTCGGTTCCGGTAGTGACGAGGGGGCAGCGTGTGTGTTGGTTCTTCTGGTTTCAGTAGGATCTTTGTGCTTGTCTGCAAGCGCCAAGTTCTGATGCTATGGATTTTTCCAGGCCACGCAGAGTCAGGAAGCCATCTGTGCCTCCCCCTGGGGACCCATCAGCTTGCTTTTCGGAGCCAGGAGGCAGGTTGTAGGACCGTGCCCTTCCCGGGCTCTCTGCGCTGCAGCGGTCACAGTGGCCACCTGGCGCCCAGATGCGGCTCCCCCGCCCTGGGCTCTCCACGGGGCTGCATCAGGCAGAGGGGTGCTGCCAGGGAGGTGTCAGCCCACAAGCATTTCTTGAGGACCTCACGTGCAGGGGGCCAGCTGACTGTGGCCCTGGAAAAGAGACGAAAAGAGAAATGTTCCCCAGCCACACCTAGAAGCTCCTCAGGGGCACTTGCCAGTCCCAGTCCATGTGTAGTTTGTTCTTTTGAAAATAGTTTCACTAGCAAATTAGCCTGCAAGCTTTGACATGTTAACGCTCCTTTCCCCGTTTGGGTCTGAAACAGTGAGTTTCAGAGAAGGCTGCTGGGCCGTCCGGCGGCGACTTGGAGGAGAAAGGACATCTCAGAGGCTAGCCGTGTCGCCCTGGTCAGGACTCCGGGGCAGTGAGCCAAGAGGACAAAGGGACGCTGCCTTGGGAAATGGCCCTCCTGTCAGACCAACACAGCATCATCGCTCCCGTCGTTCCACAAAGGCTCCAGGGCACACGTGTGGCATTTGTGTATGGCGTCCCTTGTCCCCAGCCCCGTTCCTCGGCCCCAGCTCTCCAGCCATCCTGTGTAATTATTACTTAAATGACCACAGTTGTGTCTGGAACAGGGCTGAAGCATTTGACATTCTGCAGAGGAGCCTCCAGAGAAGGCGACTCCTACTTTCGGGATGTGGGTTAGGGAGTGGCAGGGCCGGAAAACCCCAAATTGGCTTCTGTATTGGAAGCCAGAGTAGCTGCGCTCCCTGCTTGGGTACAAGGGAGGGACGCATTCCCAGGTGGCCACCAGGGGCCAGCAGGGCGCCTGACACAGCGATCCAAGGCGCTGTGTGTGTGTGTGTGTGTGTGTGTGTGTGCACGCGCTTCCCCTGCGGGTGAGGAAGGACTTCACCTCCCCTGGGCACAGAGGGGCGTCCACCCCGTTGGGGCAAACAGCCCCAGAGCATTAGTGCAAAGGCACAGCCCTGCCGGTGGCTGTGTCCAGCCCACTGTCTGTTTGCTTTGGGAACAGCCCAAGGACACAGCTTTAAAGAGACGCGACAGTGAAAAACATTCCCCAGCAAAAAGCCCCTGGAAAGCGCACGCACGCCTATCCCCTTGGGGGGAGGGGCGGTGCTGAGAGACAAAGGCAGCTTGGCCTTCCTGCTCAGATTGCCAAGGTGCCAGGTCTCTTCCCAATTCCGTTTTCCTTTTGGGAATTGTCCAAGGAGGTTAGACAAATGGCTGGGGGCCTCTCTGTCCTTGAGCAAGGGCGTTTACCAGTTGCCCAGTTCAGAACTAGTATAAGTGGGCAGGTGAGTACAAAGCACAGTTGGGTGCGGTAGGGGCTGGCTCACAAATGTCTAGGATGTGGGGTTGGGTTTGGAGACCAGGCCAGAGCCGATGTCAGTTGTCAGCTGGAGCCCATGGAATGTCCCTTCCTAGCTGTGGGGCTCCATGTGGCAGGCCTGGTCCAGCCTCACCACAGAGGAGTAGAAGCAACTGGACGGTGAGGTCACATGACAGGATCTGAAAGGGCCACACACTTCAGTTTGGTCCCCAGGGGCGCCAATCCCGGTGGCAAGCCCTTCCTGCAAATTTCCCAGGTGGGAAATTCTGCCCCACCCCTTCCTCAGGTGAAAAGTCAGCGTGTTGTTATTCTGCAGTTACTTTCAAGGATGTCAGTTTCTCTTGGGTACTTTTTTTTTTCCCTAAGATTTTATGTATTTATTTTTAGATAGAGGGGAAGAGAGGGAGAAAGAGAAACATCAACGTGTGGTTGCCTCTCACGCACCCCTTACTGGGAACTTTGCCCATGACCCAGGCACGTGCCCTGACTGGGAATCGAACCAGCGACCCCTTGGTTCACAGGCCAGTGCTCAATCCACTGAGCTACACCAGCCAGGCCCTCTTGGGTTCTTTTTAAAAATGGAAACCAGTTTCCTTTGCAGGAACCTCTGCCTTCTGCCGAGCCAGAGATAACGGAGTCCATAGAATCATGGGCTGGTGCTGGCAAGAGGGTTTCCAGTCCCACATGACAGATGCTTGTTTGAGGGGACAGCAAGTTCGTGGCCGCATTCGCCTGGTAGTGCTGGGGAGGTGGGGGATGTCAGAAAGACGGTTCTGTGGCCAAGTAAGGGCGCAGTTCCCAAGCTATTTCCCTCCCATCTGTGGTTGGCAGCATAACGGTCCCCCAGAGATGTCCATATCATACTCCTCAAACCTATGACAATGTCACCTTATATGGCAAAAGGGACTTTTTAGCTGTGATTAAGTCACGGCTCTTACTTAAACTGAATTTATTGGGGTGACATTGGTTAATAAAATTATGTAAGTTTACATAAGGTGCACAGTTCTATAACGCATCATCTATACACTGTATTGTGTGCTCACCACCCCAGGTCAAGACCCCTTCCATCACCACTGACCCCTCCTCTCCCCTCTTCTGCATTCCCCCAAGGCTAAGGCTCTGGGTTCTTTGGGTGGGCCCAGGGCAACCACAGCGGGGCAGGCCCTGTAAGAGGGAGGCAGGGAGGTCAGAGTCAGAGAAGACGTGAGAACAGAAGCAAAAGTCAGGCAGAGACCCTGAAGATGCTCTGCTGCCGGCTCTGGAGGCGAAGGAAAGGGCCTTGAGCCAAGGGGCACCAGCAGCCTCCGGAATCCAGAACAGGTGAGGGAGCACGGCCCTGCCGATCCATTTTACACTTGACCTTCAGAGCAGTAAGATAGTACATTTCTGCAGCAACCGAATACACCAGCACGCAACTCAGATTTTTTCTTCCAAGGACTGGGGAACAAGCCTACCAGCTCAGGAGCCAAATTCGCCCTCAGCAGCCCCCGCAGGGCGCTGATCTGGAAGTGGGGGTGGGGGAGGAGAGCCGGAGGGAACCGGAGGCTCCACAGGCGCCGCCGGCCGCCCGACAGATGTGACCCACCCAGGACACCGGGAGGTGGTCCGGCTTCCAGACGCCCGCTTTCCTCTGACACCCATGTCAGCACTCACAATTTCCCTTTCTCTGAGACACCTAGCATCATTATCTCGTTTTGCTTAAAATGTGATGCATTAATTGACACTAGAGTCCCTCCCAGAGTACTTTGCACTTGAAGAAGAACAGGCCCGCAGAAGACAATGCAGACCCTAAACGAACAAATCTCAGCCAAACCTTTCGGGGACCGGGCCACGTGAAGATGAAGGCAGCGACGGGGCGATGTGTCTGTAAGCCAAGGAACCCCAAAGAATGCCAGCAACCCCTAGAAGCTGGGGGAGCAGCCTGGGACAGATTCTCCTCACAGCCTCAGAAGGAAGCGATCCTGCCGCCAACACCTTGATCTCGGACTCCTGGCCTCCAGACTGGGACACAACGGGTATCTGTTGAGGCACTTGGTTTGTGGTGCTTTGTTACAACGACGCAACCCCAGGAAACGAGGACAAGTGCCTTCTGACAGATGCTGCGCAGGCAGCTGCCGTGAGCAGTGGGGTGGGGTGGCCCTAGGGGCTCTCCTGCTGGGAGGGCTCTGGAAGCTGACCACCCTGAACTGGGGCCAGGACCAGCGTGCCTGCAGGGGAGGGCCCGCAGGGGAGGGCCTGTGTGAAGGCAGAGCCCACGGGCAGATGAGACCGAGGTTCCCAGCCTCGGTATGGACACCCCCTTTAACAAGGAGGCCACTCGAAGAGTGGAGCGAAACTCACCCACCACACATGCAAGGGGCTGCCTGCGCTCCTGGGTCCCCACACGTGACAGACCCCACTGCCCCAGGCCTGCAGCAGCCACCAACACACCTAGGGCTGTCCTAGCGCGCACATGTCTGGAAGAGTTTGCAGAGTTGCACCCCTCCCTTCCCCTGCCCTCGCAGCCTCCCAGGCAGAAAAGACTTGAGGTCAAGGGAGGCCTCACGGGTCAGGTCGGGAGCTGTACCCTCCCAAGGAAGGTGGCTTCAGGGAAGGGAGAGGGGGCAGGGATCCTCTCCTAATAGAATCAAGTCATTTGCCATCTGGCCACCTTGGCTCCAAGTTTCCAGAGAGCTGGGGAGGCTGCCCACAGCAGGAATGGGGAGGGGGCGGGTGGGGGCAATGGAAAGGCAGTTTCTTCCACCTGTCAGACCGGTATTACCTGCGTGCCAAGCTCTGGGCTGGAGATCAGGTTGGATAAAACCTGATGCCAGGCCCAAGGAGAGCCTGGCTGAGCACAGCAGCTGCTTCACTAGGAGCTGGGGGACAGGATGGAGAATGGAGAGGGCTTTGATGATGCTTCCTCTTTCTTGGGAAGACTGCTCTGTGGAAAACCCTGCCAGGCCAACGGTTACTCCAACATCAGTGAGAAGCCTGGGGGAGGCTCAGCCTCCCAGGCTGGGGGTCAGGCCCCCTGGGTTTGCCTCTCAGCTCTGCTGGCAACTGGCTCAGCAACTTGGACAAGACCCTTCACCTCTCAGAGTTTCAGTTCCCCCAACTGTCAAAGGGAAAGGCATCTTGCTCTGGCCCCGTCCTGTCTCTGGGGCCCGGGATGCTGATGGGTGAGTTTCCGGAGTTGAGAAAGAGCTCTTTACAGAAAAACTGGGGAGAGGCAGCCTGGGAGGGGGAAGGTGAATGACAAGAACGAGGGGGCAGAGCAAAGACCAGAGGTGAAGGGGAACAGAGGAGAGGCGGCAGGGAGGACAGAGGAGCCATTGTGTGGGTCAGAACGCGGGCCAGGAAGCTTCACCTCCCTCCTACTCGGCGCCCCCACCCCGCCCCCGGGCTGGGTAAAGAACCCAGCAGGCTGCCCCGCCTCCCTCCCCCGCTGGGTTTCCAGTGAACCCCACCCGGCCCCGCGACTCCAGGGGCCCCGGGAGGAAGCTAGGGGCCCCGAAGCAGGCGGGTGCTCTCACCGCGGACTCTGGCACAGCCACGTCTTCCCTTCCTGGTGCCTCGGTTTCTCGTCGGACCCCAAGGCTTAAGGCGGCGGCTTTTTCAGGCCTGATGCGAGTGCCCTCCCGAGCGAAAGAGAATGAAGGGGAGGATGCCCCGGCCGCGTCCACAGCCACCTCCCTCCAAGGTTGAGGGCTCAGGGAGCGCCATCCCGCACCCCGCGCCCCCTAGGCGCCGAAGTCTGGACTCCAACCCCTGCTGGAGGGGAGAGGTGGGGAGAGGTAGGAAGGGGGCAGAGGGCGGGGCCTGGCTCCTGGCTCCTACGCGGGGCCCCCAGCCTGGCGGTACCGCGGCACCACTGCCGCAGCGCGGCCCCACCTCCCCGCTCGGACTCCCAGGGGTGGGGGTGGGGGGCCGAGAGCGTCTAGGGCCGACCTTGCGCACGCACGCCGCGGCGCTGCTGGAGGTGATGACGCCCAGATCCTTCCCCTCGTCCTTAGTTTCGGGGTTTCTCGGTTGGTGAGCACGTCGCTGAGTCACCTTCCCGGAATGCGCTTGGGACGCTTAGGAACCAGCCAGGAATGTCCACGGGTGGCGCAGGCGGCGACGGGCACCGCCGCGCGGCCCGCCGGTCCCGGGACCGCGCGGCCCCGCGGAGCTACCGCCTACCTGGGCCCCCTCGGACCCCGCCCCTCAGGTGTGGGGACACGCGGCCGAGGAGGCGTGCCTGAGTTACCGACCCCGACCAAGCCCTACCTCTTCCCAACTTTACGGGGCGACGGGGAGAGGTGTTTCGGGGCTGCGCAGGGGCTGGTGTGGGCACGTGAGTTCTGTGTAGTAGCCAGGGCCCGGACCACCGTAGCCACCTACAGGGGTTTGGTTTTTTCTAACTTCGGCCCTACGTGGTCAGGTTTGGGAAACTTCTTCCCTGAGGGCTCCGCCAACACCCCCCAGGGATTTAGCTCGTGTCGGTCGTGGACACGTGCGCCCGTGGTTGTATATATCGCACTCACGAACACAGCGCGTTCCCGTGTGGCTCCGTTGAAGTGAAAACTCCCCGGCACTTCTGAGTCTTACAGCTGAGCCCGCCTGGGGGGAGCGGTGGACACGCCCCCATGCTTGGCTCTGCGACGCCCTAGGCCTGTTTACACCGCCAGGCTCCCCTCGGGGCACCGAAGGGCCGGGGGTCTGATCGCCAGCGGCAGGGGCAGCTTCTTTGGCCCCGATGAGTCTCGATGATGTCCTCTGGGAGAAAAGATCCAACTTTTGCGGTGCTTGTTAAGGACCCCTTCCCCGGACTGCAGTGCCCGGCGGGCCTCCCGCTCTCCCCAGGAAGCCGCCCTTGGCTTCGGGCTGGGAGGCTGCTGCAGCGTCCGGAAGCTAAAAATAACCGTGCGAGGCGAACGGGGGCGGTAGGAGAGATGCTGCAGTACGGGCGGGGGTCTCGAATTCCGTGTGGTCTGGAGCAGGGCGCGCGAAGGGGGAAGACCTCGGGGAAGGAGATCTCAGTCTCCAGGAGCAGTCGAGGGTCTGCGCCGAGCAACCAGCCTCGAGCAGCCGGCACTCCGTCGCGTGCGGCCATGGCCTTGGGCGCTGCCGCGAGTTCGCACGGGGCCTGCGCCGCGCGTTCACCGTCAGGCGTCCGGAACGCTGCGCTCGCGGCGCGCCCCTCGTGACCGGGCCCTGGGCTCCGCGCCTCGGCGACTACCTTCGCCTCCCCGCAGGTCTGGCCGCGGCGCCACCTCTTTGCCGGTCGCCTACTCCGAGCAGCGGGGGCGCGTAGTCACGCCCTGGGACTCAACCGAGGGCTTGCTCGCGGCCGAGCCACAGGCTCGCGCAGCGCCAGAGGCGGCGCGGCGAGGCCGGGTACCACCGCGCCCCGGCCGCGTCGGGTGCGGGTTCCACCCCCTCCAGCGTGCGGAGTTCGGGGCGTGGCCCAGCCGGGCGCTGAAACTCAGCGCCTTCTCGCACTCCAGCAAGGGGCGGCCAAGTTGACCAAAAAGTTTGAGGCCTGAGGCAGCGAAGCCGGGGAGTCGGCGTGTGTGGCTCAGACTCGGGGCTGAGCCCGGGACGACCTGCGTTCCTCCCTAAACCACTGCAGGGAACCGAGGTGGCGCCTGCTCAGCAAACCGGACAGACTGGGTAGGGCCGGCCGCCCGCCTTGCCCTCTCGCGGCTCGTGGCTCCTGGGCGGCCCGGAGAACTGGGCCGCGCTCCGCGAGGCCTTCTCGCCCACTCAGCGCCCGGCCGAAGCGGGCGGCCGCGGGCGGCCGGCCGGCCTTGGGTTCGGTCATCGCGCGATCCCGGCTACCGGGATGGCTCGGGGCTCGGATCTCCCGCCCCAAACTTCGTGTCCCGCCGTGTCTGCTCAAGTTCTGGGCTTTTACGCAACTGGACTCCCCCTGGCAGCCCCTGGGAAGGGTTGAGGGGATGGTCCGACGGAGAGAGAGCCACGGGACTCTGAGTCACCCGTCGGGTCGGAACCGAGGCCCCAGGAAGAGACGCTTCGCCACCTCGGCTCCGTTCCAGGACGGGAGCGCCCTTGGTGTCACCCGGCCTTGGCTTTCCGGACCTCCGCGAACACTAAGTCCCCCAGCCCCGAGCGCCCGGCGATGCCGAAGCACGCTGCTCCCCGCGTGCGCGCGCCGTCGGAGAATCTGGCTGGGCGCCCCTCACCTCAGGGAGGCGCCCCGGACTCCGCCAGCGTTGTCTCCTCTCCCTCAGATCCGGCAGCCGGAGGGAATGACGCGAGTGCCCCCACGGCCCGGGTTCCGGGCGGGGAAGGCGAGCCCCACAGCCGGCACCGCGACGCCCGCCTGGGCAGCACCGATAAGAAGCTGAAGGCAGGAGCCACCGCCGAGGGTAGCGCCGCGACAGCGCTGGGGAGCCCGGGGCAGGGGACGCCGCGGGTCAAGCCTATGGATCCAGGTTTGTGGGGGCTGGCCTGGAAGGGTTATAGGGGGATGCTTTTTCTCCCTGGCCAGGGTCAGCTGGACAGAAGAGAGGGGCTGGGGACGCGGGAGAGACACGCTGTCCGCGATGAGTCCAGAAACTGGCTGGGCCTGAACCAAGGACGGGGGTGTCAAGGCTGCCCTGCTGACCGCTGGAGGCTGCTGCCTCCGCCCGGGCTCTCTTGAATCAATTACCCGGGTATTCCAGGCACCAGTTTCCATCCCAGTGCCCCTGTTGTAACCCTGCGCCCCCTAGTGGCCGATTGAGGACGCGGCCTTCTCGGGGTTGGTTTTTGCAGCCCGGGGGACCCGGAACCAGCTCCCACGGCCCTGCCTGGTACTGGTGCTGCTCAACCCACGCGGCGGCAAAGGCAAGGCCCTGCAGCTCTTCCGGAGCCACGTGCAGCCCCTGCTGGCCCAGGCTGATGTCTCCTTCAGGCTTATGCTTACTGGTGAGTGTCTTCCGGGGGCTGGTGAGCGCAGGTGGTGCAGGGAGCCTCCACTGCCAGGGTCGCCCTGCTCCATAGCCACCCTGTCTCTCACCGCGCCGCCCCGCCCCCGTCGCAGAACGGCGAAACCACGCCCGGGAGCTGGTACGGGCGGAGGAGCTGGGACGCTGGGACGCGCTGGTGGTCATGTCTGGAGACGGGCTGATGCACGAGGTGAGATCTGCGCCAAAGAGGCTGGGTGTGTGTGTGGGGGGGGGGCGGGGGGAGCAGGGCAGAGCGCGGCGTTCCCGGGCTGAGGCCACCTGTGCGCCAACAGGTGGTGAACGGGCTCATGGAGCGGCCTGATTGGGAGACCGCCATCCGAAAGCCTCTGTGTAGCCTCCCAGCCGGTTCCGGCAATGCCCTGGCAGCTTCTCTGAACCATTACGCCGGGTGAGAACCCAGGGCCAGGGTGGGCCTCAGTTTCCCCTCAGTGCCGCCGCACTGCCTGGTTTTTAGAAATTTTCTTTTGCTGGGGTAACTTCCACTCCCCCTTTTCTGGACCTTCCACCCTCAGTTCTGGAGCCCTTTCTTGGCGATACCCCTGGCTGCCTCTACCTGCTGCGTCTCCCTAGGGACCCAGCGTGCCCTCGTCTGGCCACACTCCCTAGGCGGAGGAAGGAGAGGGTGCATGAGGCCTTTCTCCCTTGCAGCTATGAGCAGGTGACTAACGAAGACCTCCTGAACAACTGCACGCTGCTGCTGTGCCGCAGGCAGCTGGCTCCCATGAATCTGCTGTCCCTGCAGATGGTCTCGGGACTGCGGGTCTTCTCTGTGCTCAGCCTGGCCTGGGGCTTCATTGCAGACGTGGATATCGAAAGCGAGAAGTTCCGGCGCCTAGGGGAAATCCGCTTCACGCTGGGCACCATCCTGCGCCTGGCAGCCCTGCGCATCTACCGGGGCAGGCTGGCCTACCTCCCTGTAGAACAGGTGGTCTCCAAGGCGCCCACCTCCCCTCCTCTGGGCCAGCAGGACCAGCAGGGCCCTGTGGATGCCTACCTCGTGCCCCTGGAGGAGCCGGTGCCCGCTCACTGGACTGTGGTGCCAGAGCAGGATTTCGTGCTGGTTCTGGTGCTGCTACACTCACACCTGGGCAGCGAGATGTTCGCTGCCCCCATGGGCCACCATGTGGCCGGTGCCATGCATCTGTTCTACGTGCGGGCGGGCGTGTCTCGGGCCATGCTGCTGCGCCTCTTCCTGGCCATGGAGAAGGGCAGGCACATGGAGTGTAACTGTCCCTACTTGGTGTACGTGCCTGTGGTGGCCTTCCGCCTGGAGCCCAAGGATGGCAAGGGGATGTATGCCGTGGATGGGGAGATGATGGTCAGTGAGGCTGTTCAGGGCCAGGTGCACCCAAACTACTTCTGGATGGTCAGTGGCCCTGGGGAACCCCCGCCTTCTCTAGAGCCACAGCGGCCGCCGCCCAGCCGGCAGCTTCGGCAGACACCGCCTCCAAAGGTTTCCTTATGATTCCTTGGGCCTTGCTGTGCCTTGGCCTGCCTGCCCAGTGTGATCTGAGCTCTGGGCCCTCCCTCCTTGCCCCTGGGACTGGAGGGCTGGTCCCCGTTCTGCCATGGCTCCCGTGAGAAGGGGCGGACTCCTGTGGAACGCTGGGTAGAGGCTGCGCTTTGGAAGCGGCGGCCGGTTGGGCCCCACTGTGACATGGAAGCCACCCCGTTGTTCTGGGACCCCCACCTAGTGAATCAAATCTGAATAAAGTGACATTCCCAGCCTACTGGTCTTATCCTGGGGGTTGAGGTGGGGCCAGTGGGGGCTTGTTCCTGCCAGGTTCTGTGTTTAACGTTGATGATGCCTAGTGGTGCCTCCTGGGTCGGTGATGGGCACAGGACCCCAGCTGCTTCTGTAGAGGGAAGAAACCTGCCCTAAAATTATGCCCCCTTTAGCCTAGAGGCCTGGGAGCCCAGCTGCCTGCCTCAGCCCGTGCGTGGGATGCCAGGCTCAGGTCCAGCCCGGCTGTCTCAGCCAGGGCCGCACAGCCGGCCAGCCTCTGTCAAAAGGGAAAACGCCTCCAGGAAGGGACACTGCGGGGACGCAAAGAGCAACACAGCCCAAAGCGGCAGGACCAGTTCCGCCTTCCGAGCAGTCTGGCATCCCTCCGCGGAGGGCTCCAGCACTGTCCCGGCCACCCCTGGCCGCCCCTGCCTCGCCCCACCCCATTCCTGCGGGCGACTGTTGGGCAGCAGTTAAAAGGCAGCAGCAGGAAGGGGGCCGATGCCAATCTCCCAAGCTGGGCAAACACTGTGGCTCCCAGCCCGGGCCAGGTGCTCCGGTGTCGCCTCCCCCGCGGCTGGAGGGTGGCCAACCTGGCTCCTGAAGAACAAACAGAGCCCTACCCAGAGGCAGGAGCAGTGACCCACCGAGGTCCTGACCTCCCACCCCTGTGAATCCCACGACTGCAACGGTGGAGGGTGGCAGGGAAGTACAGCGGGTGCTGCCACGAATCTTCCCGGCAACAGGGGTCTTGTCTTTCCCTGGAAAGGGTGTGTGTGGGGCCCAGAGAAGAAAGGCCACAGAGCCCAGATGAATGGCAGAGGCAGGTTTAATGGTGCCACCTTGTCTTTTTTGTACATTGTAATGAGCCAAACCAAAAAAAAAATGCAAGTAAAAAAAAAGGTTTAATCACACAGCACTTTATACAGATACCTTAAGCAGCAGGCATTCACATCTCCACGTGAACGACGCCCTGGGAAGCACAGCCCCACCAGTCACTCCGGGTGTTTTTCACACAAGACCCCAACTCGGCTCCAGATGCCGCGACCCGGGGTCCGGCTCGTCCTTCCCCGTGGCCGCTGCCCACTGGGTGGCAATGACGCTGCTCGGGTGAAGAGCCAGCTTAAGGCGGACAAGACGCATCATGCTTTGGCTTTTTTTGTTTTTGCTAAGAGTTAATATCTCTGCTTTTGAAAGTTATTTTCTTTCAACCTTAAATATTACATACATACACCAAAAATTACATACCTGCAATGTGCTCACAGCATCCTCTTAACCTGGAGCTTCACATTATCAAAAGCTTAGAAAACTTGTAAACCTCTGGGCCTGTCTCTGCGAGGGAGGAGACTCCACCCCGGCTGCCTCTCCCGCCTCCAGGCCAAGCCTGAGGGGAAGTGAAGGGCTGGCAGGCTGGCTTGATGTCGTGGGGGAGAGGGCCGCTCCCTGTCGTGAGCTACAGGCCAACCTCCCAGCCCGAGCATTTGACAGTGGGAGGGAGAGAGTGCACAGGAGCAGCCCCCGCACGTGCCAAGGCCCTGCATGGGCTGCCGCGCCTGCCCCCTGGGGTCCCGGGCCGGGACTCCAGGGGAGCAGACACTGGCTTTAGTTCACGCACCTGGGGCCTTGAGGCCAGGACCGCCCCCCACAGCCGCGTGGGACAGAAGAGCAAGGCACCTACAGCTGTTTCTTTCCCAGCAGCTCCCTGGCCCTCACTCCCTGTTAGCGTGTGAGGGCCAACACCTCTTTTGGGTGTCACCCTGAACCCAGCCTGGTCTCTGGGAGAACAAGTTCAACAGGCCCGAGGGCCATCCTGTGGTGAATGGGCCAGAACAGGGCCAGGAGTCAGTGACAGCGGCTACAACTCCCAGGAAAGTATGTTGATGCTGGGGAACGAGGGAGGACCTGGTGGCATTGGCCTGGGACACGGGGAAGCTACCATGGCACTGAAGAGGATGAAAGGGACGAGGGAAGTTGCTGGAGCAACCCACACTTCATGCACGGCACGGCCACCCGCCCCGCGGCTGCTCCGTACAGCTCTGGGGCCCGGGGCACCGTGCCAGGCCCTTGGAAAACTCCACCTCAGGCCCGAGATGGAGACGGCAAGAGGGCAAGTGCTGGGACATGTCGCCTGGGGTGACAAGTGGAAAATCAGCAACAGGGTTCAGACTGGCTTTGCACAGGGACTCGCCTGTTGAAAGGCTGCTTCAGAACAGAAACGGCAGCATCTCAAGAAACTTCTTGCACGTCAGCATCGAACTCACCTTGGGAAGAAGGGGGCAGTGGGGGGCTAGCATTGGGGACAGAGGAGAAAGTGGGAAGAGGGGAGGGTCCGGGGAGGGAATGGGCAGGCAGCGGCTGGCCTCTCCCACCACGATCCTCTGCCCTACGGGGCTGGCGGCTGCTTGTCGTCTGTGCGCTCGGGCATGCCCGCCTCGACGAGCGCGGCCCGGAACTGCGCCAGAACCCCCCGGATGCTCTTGATGAAACCCTTAGAGAGCGGGAAGAGGGGGAAGCCGATGTCAGGGTAGCCGCTCTTCTCAGGCAAGAAGCTGCGGTAGCTCTTTCTCCGCTTCTTTGGTTTGACACTGGGTGGCACCGAGGCATCCGGCGCTGCCTCCGAAATCTGGTCTGTGTGGTCCCTGCTGCTCGCGGCCGGGCCCTGGGCGCTGCTCTCTGAGTCTGAGCCCTGGGAGGCTTCCCCAGGGGCCAGTCTGCCGTCCTCAGGTTCCGCCAGGCCGCCGTCCGGGAGCTCGGCCACCGCGCAGCCGCTGTCCTTGGAGACCCCGTTGGGCAGCGCCTGGGCTCTCTCCAGCAGCGCATGCGTTTCCAGCCAGGACTCGATGCGTCTCACCAGCCGCCAGCCGCCACTGCTGAAGTGCTGCCGGATCTCCTGCTCGAAGACCTCGGGAGGCCGCCGCACCAGCTGGGTCATGGACTGCACCACGCGGATCAGCGCCATCTCGTTGTAGCAGCGGCTGTTCTCGTAGCCCTCCTGCAGGCCCCGGTCACTGTCGAAGCCGGCTTCGTTGTAGTACGGCTCATTCACCAGGATCAGACCTGCGAGGGAAGCCCGTGAGGCCAGCCCTGCCTCGACCCCTCAGGGCAGAGCCAGACCCGCAAGCAGGGCGGGGGCACAAAAGCCTCCGATCACCGCCCCAAGCCCTGCCCACGGTACCTTGGATGGAGATGAGCACCTGGAGAAGGCTGGACTTGCTCGTCCACCTCTCTGTCCCCTGAAACACACACACAGCACGGTCAGCTCCGTCCCAGACACCACCCTGGTGGGCTGTCCCCCAACCCGGGTGCCGGCATGGCGCTCACCTTTCCAATCCAGGTGCCCAGGAGGCTGACGCACACCTTCCCGTTGTCATACAGGTTGGGGTTCAGGCGGCCACTGCACTGGGAGAGGTAGCAGAAGTGGGGGGGCACGGCTGGGTAGATATTGGGGAGCTGGATGTCAAACAGGTAGAGACCATCCTCGTAGGGCGTGCGAGTGGGGCCCTTGATCAGGGCTGAGAAGAGGTCCTGGGGGAGGAGGCGGCTGTGGTTGGCGGGGGCTTCCGCACAGCATCCGGTCTGCACTTTTCCCGGCGCTGCGGGCGGATGAGCAAGCAGCACCAGGGGTGCCACCTGCCGCCGCAGCCCGGGGGGATGCAGGCCTCCCTGCCCGGGTTCGGCGCCTATCAACTCCTTGCATCCAGGGGGCGGTTTCCAAACTGGGTTTTGATAACCCACGTTTTATTCCTCAAAAATCATTATCTTAAAGCTGTATTCCTCAAAACAGCTGCCCTGCACCCAGCCCCAAAATGGCAAACAATGACAACTAGTCAGAAGACGGAAGAACATTCCAGGATGGCAAGGCTGCATGTGCTTGAGGAACCAGAGGAACGAGGGGACCTGAGCTCCAGGGGGAAATGTCGGGAGGCCACCGAAGGGGCTCGGGCCGCAAAGACATCAGGGTGACTCCCCACAGAGCTGCCACCTAGATGGTGTGTCGGGGTGGGTGGTGGTGTCACCCACCAGGGACCCCTGGGTGCGCTCTCCCGAGGGCTGCCTGAGAGCCTCAGGATCCCGCACTGCTGCCCTTTCCCTCTAAGGGGGATTCGGAGAAAAACAGCAAAGCAAAAAATGCTGTTCCCTTCGTCCCTTAGCAGACCTGGGACAGGTTGGAATTTTCAAAAAGAATTTTACTAAACCCAAGAAAAACCAAAAGTGTTAAGGGCCTCAAGCAGCCCTGCCCTGCGGTCGCCTGAACAGCACCCCTCTGTGGGCCCCTTGCTCCAGGTCAGACTCGGTCAGACTCTCATTCTGTCTTGCGGGGTGCCTCGCACACAGAGGGCCCGGGAGGGGTCTGTTGAACAACTAAGGCGAAGGCCCTGGCCGGCCTGGCTCAACTGGCTGGAGCCTCACCCCATAAGCTGAGAAGGCGGTGGGTGTGATTTCTAGCCAGGGCACATGCCTAGGTTGTGGGTTCGATCCCCCACACTGGGGATGCGTACAGGAGGCAACCAACTGAGGTTTCTCTCTCTCCCCTCTTCCTCTCTGTGAGGTTTTAAAAATAAAATAAAATGTGGAAGGGGACTGCCCATTCCTGGAACAAATAAGGAAGCAATGACACTGGATTGGGCTGTATGACTCAGACCCCAGGCCCCGGCCACCAAGACAGGAGAGGAAACGGAATGTGATGTTGTCACACAAGGAGTGCTGTCCTGTAGCTAAGAAGGAATGGACTAGACCAGTATGAATCAATGTGGGTAGTTGCAAAATTACCCTGCAGTATAAAAAAAGCAAATTACAGGTGATGTGTAAAATGCCATGCTATTTATATAAAATCATACAAAACAGTATGTGTTTATGATGATGCACGAGAATGTCAAAATTTTGAAATCTCATCCGTGGGAAGACACGCCAAACTGCCCCGTCCTGACCCCTGAGGGCAGGGTGAGGGAGGACTGGTCAGAGATGACTTCAGCTTTTCTGTGATGTTCTCATTTTTCAAAAAGAAGACCAGACGCGGGTAATAACTGTGTAATTTAAAACTAAAACAGAAAGAATGAGCCCTCTGGTCTAGACACGGGTACTGGACTTGGTCGCTCACTTGACCGAGCCTGCTCCCTGCCTTATCTGAGGTGCGGGTGGCCTCTCAGGTGCCGCTCAGGCCGGAGGGCCAGGCTGCCCACACGGCACAGCTGCACCTGCCCACGCCGACCCACGCCAGGCTACTTGCCATTCTATCCTCAAAAGTCTTGACCATGATGCCGTCAGGCAGCGAGGTAGCCAGCAGCGCCATCTCCTTCCGCACTGTGCTGAAGAACTTCTTTGCTTCTGGAGGCTGGAACTCAATTTTCTTAAAAGAGTGATTTGCTAGAGAGAAACAGAGAACGTTCAGTCCCCGGCAGCGAGGCCCTGAAGGCTCTTCCGCCCTTGGGAAGCCTGGCCCGGAGGGAGCAGCTGCTGCGAGTGCTCCCTGGTGGGGGAATAAACCCACATTTGTCCCACCCACCTCTCCTGGCACCAGGACCATTGATCACACCAGGGAAACATCCTGCCCCCGCCCCTGGCCCTGGCCCAGCAATGATGCTGGATAGGGGCAGCCCCCGACCCCCCGCCCCGCCACCCCCCGCCGTCTGTACACACACACACAAGGCGCTAACTCACAGGGTGCGGCCTCCAGCACCGAGAAGACCTCGCCCTTGGCGCTGGTGAAGGTGACGCCGGGCTTGCCACCGCACTGCTGGCAGAGCACCGGGGTCTCGCTGGGCCACTCGGCCTTGACAGGAGACTGTGCCTCGGGCCGGTCCTCCTTGCGCTCTGCGTCCGGCATGGCCTCCATCTTCTCCTCCTCCGCGATGGCCACATTGTCCAGGGTCTTCTTGAGGTTTTCCTGCAGCTTCTTGATGTCGTCCAGAAACTTCTTCTCCCGAGTCGGTTTCTCAGGCTCCACTGTGGGGGAGGTGGGGGAGCCCGTCAGAAGCTGCTCCACCGTCATGTTCTTGAGGCTCTCCAGGATCTTGATGGCCTCTTTCAGCTCCCGGAAGCTCTTCGGGGGCCCGTCCTTGCCGGCCTTCTCCATCAGCCCGGCCACCGGGGCAGGCATGGCCACAGCCCCCTGAATCGCGGCCGTGGCGGCCTCCTCACTGATCACCACTCCCTTGTCCTCCTCGGGGGCCGCTGGCTGCTCAGTGGGCGGGACTGGGGACTCCTCTATCTTGGGGTGCTCATCCTCCGCCAGCCCGTTGTCCGTCTCCCAGCTATCGCTGTCGTCCTCCCACTCGTCGGAGGACGCCCCACTGGTGCTGCCTTCCACGGAGTCGTAGTCTGACTCCTCGACCTCAGACTCGATGTTGTACAGGTGCTGGGGGCGGACGGCGTGGGACGCTCAGGAGAGCTGCCCGGCTCCGGGCGCCCCGTCCCGCCCCGCCCTCCCCCTCCTGCTGCGGGCTCTGTGGGTGGCTTCTCTGTGCCAGGCGGTGCCCCTCTCTGGGAGGTGGCTTCGCCGGCTCCACCACAGCAACAGCACCTGCGGCCCCAGCTGACAGGTTTCTCCCCCGACGGTGTGCGTTTGGTCAGCAGAAGCCTTTGGGGGCAACTCCAGCCCCACCTCCCAAAGACTCGGGCCTGAGGCCTCTGTGGAGCTGCCCTGGGTGCTGGGAATAAGCCAGAGGAGGGGGAGGAAGGGGACAGCCGGCCTGGGTCACATGTGTTCCCATCCCAGGAGGAGGGGCGAGCCATCCCCTTGGCCTGCCCCACGGGGGCGCTAGGAGAGGGGGCTGGGGCCCGAGGACGGCTCCACAGGGAGGCGAAGGGATGGCACCGAGAACAGCCGGTGGGCTCAGACGCCGCCGGCCGAGGAAGGTCGGCTCTTTCCCCTCCTCTTCCTGTTCTGTGAGAGTTTCCTAGAAACAGCAGAGGCCCTGCCGCCTAAAGGAAGTGCCCGCCTTTCCTCGGCTCACAGAGCAGGCGAGGGCCCAGGCCAACCTGGGGTCTGTGAGAATCTGCACACACTGGGCAGCCTGGGAGGCTGCAGGGTGGAGCGAGGCGACAGCTTGGCAGGGAGTGCTGCCCTTCCTCTCACGCGCTCTTCCCTGAGACCCTGGCACCCAAAAGGGAACCCTCGGCGGACACTGAGAGAGCCTGTCACCTGCTCCTTGAGCGGGCAGGGGGGCAGGCCGTGGCTTCCAGCCCAACCACCACGGCTGTGCGGGGTGGGTCTCGGCAGGGCCTTACCTGGGGCAGGATGATGGTCTTTGAGTTATCAGCCCACACCACCTCCACCTTGCTGCTGACGTCCACGCGGGCCACCTGGCCGACTGATGGCTGCTGGGCAAACGGAACAGGGTCAAGGCTGCAGCCCTCCAGGAGGGCTGAGGGCTGACGCACCTCTGAGAAGGAACGCCAGCAGCAGGTGGCAAGGGCGTGGCCATGAAAACAGGAGGGATGTGGGTGCCAGCTGGAGAGGGTGACAGTAACTGAAACATGGGACCCTCCTGTTCGATCACCTCCGATATGCCCTGGGCCCTGAGCTCCCGCTCCACCTGGCCACTGGGCACACGACGCCCAGGACTCCCTCCCTCTCGCAGCATTCTGGCCTCTCCAGGCCGCCTGTCCTTCTCAGAATGGGGTTCCAGCCTCAGGGCTTTGGTTCCTACTCTTCCTCGCTGGAGTCTGCCCGACCCCACCCAACATTCCCACCTGCTCTCCAAGGTCAGCTCGGATGCCACCGCCCCACGCCTGGCCCTTGACCCCGCACCAGTCAACAGCACGCCCACGGAGCTCAGAAGGAGCAGGGCTTCCCCAGGAACTGCAACCAGCAGGGCTTGGGGAGCAGATGACTGAGTGCAATCTGACCCCGGCAGGCAGGCAGGCAGGCAGGCGTGCCCCCGTGCAGGTGGCCAGGCTGAGGGGCAGCTAGGGATGAGCCAGGGGACTTGCAGGTCTGGTCTCCTGGAGCCACCTGGTGGCACCACCAGGCACTGCAGCTGCTACACAGGTGTGGGGAAGCAGCTGCAGCCACAGGAACTGGAATTTGGGCGGTGGGCAGGGACACACCTCATCCTCCTTGTGAGGAGCTCCATCCTCGGTGTTGCCAATGCGGATGACAATATCCGTTGTGCGGAACCGGAAGTCAGGGTGGTCGGCAATGTCATAAACGCTCACGTCTTCTTCTTCTCCAATCAGCTAGGGCACAGGATGAGGCGTCATGAGCCCAGGGCCCTACACCCAGCCCACCGGAGCCCACCCTGAAGGAAGGCGCAGGGCTGCGACACTCACCTCCACGTCATCCCCACTGGGCCGCAGCTTGAACCACTTCACCACGCAGGTGCGGCCCACGTGGTCCCCGGACTGCACCACGCCGTAGACGGCAGGGTCGGGACAGCTCTGGGCTGGGGAACCGGAAGGCACACGACTAGCTAAGGAGCCCTCGTGGCACCACTGCCTCCACGCCCCCCACCCCCGTGTCACGCACAGCAGGGCACAGACTCCACGTGTTCGCCGGCTCGGCCAGCAGAGGCGTCCCCAGTCGTCAAGAGCGAGCCACCTTCAAAGACTGGCCTTCCTGGCCCTGAGACCTCACGCCCCCTTTCCCCGGCCCACCCAGGCCCTCGGTGGGGATGGTTTCTGGAGCCGGGACTACCTCGCTTGTCCACCACGAAGTCCCCGGGGCAGAACTCATTGTTGTCCAGGTGGTGCACCGGGAAGAGGTCGTTGGAGCGGATGTTGCACTCCACAGAGCCGTCCTGCCACATCACGTCTGCGGAGGTCATCGTGGTCACCACCTCCACCGCCACCCTGCAGGGCGGGAGCCATAAGCCAGGCTGTGCGGAAGGCCTCCCGGAGCCGAGGGCAGGACCCCTGCCCCCCAACCCTCCCTGAGGGCCTGGGGGCCTGAAACTCTCAATCCCAGGCAAGAGGGACAAACAGGCCAGTGGGTGCTCGCCTACAGTGCTCATGCCCTGTATCTCTTCTCAGGACAGCCCCATAGGGGAAATCTCAAGTGAATGGGGCCTGAGAGGCAGACTTGGGGTCAAGGCCACCGTCCCACCCCATCTTACTCCCAGGTCTCTCCTCTCCACCTGGCACCTCCATCACCTCAGCTGGGCACCCTGAGCCTCGACAGGGCTGCAGGCGGTGTGGGTGTGAGCCCCAGTGTGAACGTGCGTGTGAGGCCGAGGGGGTAGTCTCAGGCCGGGCACTCAGCCAGGAGGGGGGCGTCTTCTGAGTGTACCTGTCCCCCGGCTTGAAGTCGCGGGTGATCTTACTCTTCTTCCTCTTGTGTTTTCGCTTTAAGTTCTTGATAGACAAGGGGATGCTCTTTCTGCGACTTGTGCCACTGCCGCTCTGGGAGGAAGTGGTAGAGCTGGCGGAGGACGTGACTGAGCTGGTGTCGTCCGTGTCATCAGCGGCCTCGTCATCCGCGTCCTGCTCCACTGAGTGCAGCCTGTCGTCTCCGCCCTCCTTCAACAGGAAGGGGGGCAGCTGCTCGCCCGCCTCTGGGGCGTCCTCTGGGCCCTCGTCCTGCATCTCCACTGGGCTGAAGGACCCATCTGGGGTCTCCTCGGGGCTGGCAGACCCCAGTTCGCCTTTTGCTCTGGTGCCCCCTCTCGTGCCTGGGTCCTCTGTGGAATGGTCTCTGGAGCACTGGGTGTCCGGGGAGCAGGACATGATCCTCACAACCTGCTTCTTCAACAGGCGCTTCACCTGCGGGGGGCGGAGCGGGGTGGGGGCTGTGGCCAAGCGGGTGCCAGACACCCAGGCAGGCCCGGCCCCAGGCAGCTTGGTCTGGGGGTGGGTAACAGCTATACACACCTAAGTGGCCTGCAAGGGTCATCAAGGCTGCCCCCCAAGGCCTGAAGCACAGGCTGTCCTTCCTGGCTGTGAAAATAGCTCAAGGCCAGTTCCTGAAACGCCCACCAACCCCAACCCCGAGGACATACCTTCTTGGCCATAGAGCCCTCCCCCTGGGCGCAGAGTTTTTCTGGACATTCACAGGCAATCTTGGCCAGCTCTACCTTGGCCGGGAAGACAAACAGACAGCGCTCCCCCAGCTGCCGCTGAGCATGGTCAAAGCATCCGAGACGCTTCACCCTGGGAGGAGGCGGAGAAGCAGGGGCTGGGCCAGCCGTTCTCAGCCCCCCACACCTGTGACTGTGGCCAAGAGACTGGCTCCGGGCCTGTCCCTGAGGCTGCTGAGTGGGTGGTGTGCTGGAGCCGCTCACCTGCCTAGGTTTTCCTGGGTGATGACAGAGGGAGGAGGGCTGACGCTGTCCGTACCCCCTGGACAGAAGCTCTTGGTAATCCACGTGACTTTCAGTTCTACCACCTGCACCTGGAGACAGTGAGCAGAACAGGGCCGCGGTCAGCAGATGCTAACAGCTCTCTTTAGCAGCCTCCCAGAGCCGCCCCCCGCCCCCTCAACCTCCAAGGCAGGAAGCAGGTCTTCACAGTGTTGCACCCGGTAAGATCAGCCCCAGAGCAGACCCCACCTGCAGCTGCAGCCCCACCAGGGATCCCTGTCACCTCCTCACCACCAATCAGGGTCCAGGGGACCTGCTACTCACCACCCCCAGCCTTGCTCGGCCAGGGTCAGTCAGGCTGGGGGACTTCTGACTACCGGCCATCCCATGGCCACAGCCTGGGTCCCCTTTTTCCTCAAAGCCCTCACAGACGGGGGAGTCCAGAGGCCCGAGTGGGGCTCAGCTCTCAGGGGAGGTGGGGCGGGCTACAGCACAGCTCCAGCACATGCGCCGCCCGCCCAGCCCTACCTCTTCCACCACCACCCGGAACTTGCTCTTGGTGCTAAGCACGGGCTTGACTCCCGACAGCCACTGGGCGCTGGAGAAGATCTTGGCAGGGCCGATGAGCACCTGGCCCGGGTAGAAGCCGTAGGAGTCATCAAAGAAGAGACCCTGCAGGATGTGGGGCCAGAGGACAGTCCCTGTGAGCACCGCCTCCTCGGAAGGTGGCGTTTCCACGCCCCCCACAACCTCCGCCACGCCCCCGCCCCCTCACTCGACCCTAGCCCCACCACGGGCCTTCACACTCCCTGAAACAAACCCGGAGGTTCCAGAGCAGGGTCTCTCAAACCTACGGCGCGTGTAAATCACCGGGAGCCTCACCGAAACGCCCGCCTGACTCATCCCAACAAGCTTGCATACTTATGTATAAATGGTGTCAGAAACCATTGTTCTAAAGCATCATACTGCACTAAAATACTGTACGCGTTCTCAGCCAAAAAAAAAAAAAAAAGATAATTTTAAAAAGATGACATAAAAGTTAACAAGATATAAAGGACAACTCTAACATTGTCTGCCCTTTTCTAGGAAACCACTTTGCCTAGCAGCGCCGTCTGGCCTGGGCCAGCTACAAGCTCTGGGCTTGGAGGTCCTTTTCCCCGCCCAGCCCAGAGGGCCGAGGAACACGACCCTGCCCCCAACGTACTGAGTCGCTGACGTGCGGGCAGACGTCATAGAGCTTGGCGCCATCCTCTGTGTTCATGGAGCACCTGAAATAGTGAACACGGGCTTGGTCTCCACACGGCCAGCGGCTGAGTCTCAGGGGGCTCAGGACCAGGAGCGGTGCTGGTCAGTTTCGGGGGTTATCCACAGGCATCAGCACGTCACATGCCCTAAAATGGCACAGTTCCTCCTCCGTCCACAGCTCAGCCTCTGAACGGGTACAAATAACTCTCCTAAAATGAATAAGATCCTAACCCAGTACCTGAGTGCTCAGCACCATTGAAGTATCCAAATAAAGCATCGGCTCCTAGCGGACACCCGAAGTTATAATGCTTCTCTCCCCCAACCAAGACAGGGCCAGGGACAGAGACTGAGAGTGAGAATTACGCTTTGATGACAAGGAGGCCTGGCCAGGGTCAGGCCCCGAAGGCCCACAGCCTGTGGCATGGCCCTTACTGAGGCCTGTGATCACAGGGCCCATGAGAAACACCCCCACCCTGCCCCGCCGCGAGAGCGGCGGCCCCGCAGTCAACGGCTCCTTTGGGGTGCGCATACCTGGCCCCATTGGACAGCTTCAGAATGATCTGATTCTTCAAGTCGTAGACCTTCCCCAGCCAGCAGTCGTAGGCAATGTAGTCCCCATACATGAAAGGCTGCAGACCAGGGCACAGGGGTGTGAGGGGCAGTGGACAACAGCAGTGGCCAGGGCACCAGCCCCCTTGGTCCCACTGAGACGGAGAGGAAGGGCCCCGACGGCTCACGGCCCAGGCTGGCTCTGCTGAACCTAAGCAGCTGCTGCAGCAGGCTGCCCCCAGTTCTAAGCCACACGACCGCCCTTCCGGGCAGGTGGAGGCGGCAGGCTGCCTGGTGGTGACGGGGAGTTGCGCAGAGACAGGTGCCATCCAAGGAGGCAGGACTCCAGGGAGGGACGGGGCAGTGGAGGTCGGTGACGTGGACAAGGAAGGGGTTTAAGCGAGTGAACAAATGTATGGAGGATGTCCAGAGCCAAGTTTCTCACTAATCCACAAGAGGGGAAAGAGAGCTTCTGAGGTGCTGGACTGCAACTGGAGGTATCAGGACGAACTCCTATTTTAACGCACACGCAGAACGGGCAGTGACCAATTTAGATGTGTGCCTATCTAAGTGTACACGCAGATGTGTATATCTTAGCTCTGTCCTGAAACGGAGGCTCTGGTGGCCACTGGCACACCTGGCACACACCCACATCTCGGTTTTTGAAACTTGGTTCTCTCCTCTGAAAGGAACCAGGGCTCTTTGGAGAAAGGGCTGGTTCCAGGGCTGGATCGGAAAAAGTACAAGATGGAGAGTAAGAAAGAGCCAAGAAAAAAAGTGGTGGAGACAGTCAAAAGGTCACAGATGCCAGTCTGAAGGGGCTCCTACTGGCCAAGCCTGGGATCACTTCAGCAACGAAACAAAGGGTGGTAACAGATCACAAACTAAAGAGAACAGGAACTCCTGAGCCCACGCTGATGTAGAAGGTGAATGAATGAACAAAGGGCAGGGCGGAAGGTGCCGTTCTTCCACCCTGGAGCAGCCAAGCCCTAACACCGGGGAGGGAGCGGTGGAGTTGGAGGATCGCCACCGGGCAACCACCGGGGCGCTTGCTGGTCCAGGTGGGACCATTAATGGCGGCGGAAGCTGGCAGGCTGGGTCGGGCGTGTAAGAGGTTACTGCCATAATCCGGGAAACATCTCCCCACAAAACTGAATTATTTGCCAAGGGACACAAGGTGACTTCATGGTAGGGAGACGTGGCAGACGCCGACGCGACCAGGGATCACAGTGAACATGGCCAGGGAGCCGCCACTGGCCATTACGGGCCAGGGAAGGACTTGGCAGCATTTCTGGGGCCGTCCTGCTACAGAGGCAGGGCCTGAGGCTGGCTCTGAGCCCCCTGCAGACAGCTCGGTGCCGAGGGCCACGCAGTGGGTGCATCAGGGTACGGAAGACAAACCACCGCTGGGGAGCCGGCCCAGGAAAGAGGAGATCAAAGAGCTGACCGGTAAATGCAAAGTGTGTTCCTGAATGGAATTCTGGATCAGAACCAGGAAAAGAATATTGTTGGAATGGGGCCTGTGGCTCGAAGAGGTACTAATTCCCTAATTTGGGGGAATGGCGGTTACGTAGGAGAACGTTCCTGGTTTTGGGAAATACACTTTGTAGTATTTAGGGGCCAGAGGGCATCACATCTGCAGCTTGTTCTCAACTATCTGAGGGAAAAAAGAGTTTGAGGGGGAAAGGGCCAAGGAGAGCGGAGGAGGAGGTGTGGGGGAGGGGCCGGTGATGAAGCAAGTGGAGTGAAATGCTAACCGCCGAGGAAGCTGGGACACAAGAACTTTTCGAGGGAAGAGGGGGCAGGAGGCTCACCCAGATGTGCTGCAGGTCCCTGCTGTTGACAGGGTAAACGATGCAGTTGGTGCCAACGAGTTTGACGGCGCAGTCAATGCTGACGTCTATCACGGTGCCGCACTGGCTGTCCTGTGGAGGAGGGGCATCCAGGCCTGGGCAGGCACCCGCTGCCGGCCGCTGCGGGAGACCCGGCCCACGGGAGCCCCAAGCCCCCCCCCGCCAGGCCTGGGGTGCAGGACTCACAGTGGATCGCATGTGCCGGACCACGTCCCGGGGCACCACGGAGCGGTCCTCCAGTTTCAGCTGGACAGGAAAACACAGCATGAGAGCCTGGCCTCTGACGTCACCACAGGGTACACGCTTCCCCAGCTTCCTGGGAAAGGTAACCCGCTGGAGCGGAGCACACACGTCCTAAGTGTTGAGCTCGGCTCCCACAGACTAATGGTCTCGGCTCCCACAGACTAATGGTCTCGCCCACACCGGGCGCCTCCAGGGCTCCGGGCACCAACTCCCCCGCTAAAAGCAAACGCTGAGCTAACGGAGGTCGTTTTGACCAAACTGTGGCCAAGTGACAGATCACATAAAACATCATTTAAATTAAAGATTTAAGAGCCTGTTCTACGGAGAGTGAAACATTTTGTTAGGAGCGAAATCCTTTTTCTCCTTTGTGCAAGTGCCTGCCCTCCGACCCCCAGATGAGGGCTGAGGGGAGAGGGGGATGGGGGAGGAGTGTGACACCCGCCTGTGCGGGTCACCCTGGTCGCCCAGCAGCCAGCTATCACCCGACACCACCTTCTAATCCGGGCTAACCGTCCTGCCCAGCCGCAGCCTGCTCCTTATCTGCCATGCTGCGGAGCCCTGCAGGTGCTGAGTAACGGGTCGGCCGGCTTTGGGAGCCTGGCCAACTGCACAGCGAGCACCTGACCCACCTCCACAAACAGCCCGCAGTGGCTGCCCTCCTCCCAGAGGACAGCCGGGGCCGTGGGGGGCAGTCTCCTACCCGTGCCGGGCACTGGATCCCCCTCCCAGGTGGGACGCATTCTCCACCGGGCCAGCCAGTCTGCTCGGCTGGCGGCCCCCACCTGGGGCCACTCCTCTGTAGCTCTTCATCGAGTCATGGACGGGCACCTGTATGTCCTCAAACCATGGGGTGGATGAGCTGTTTCCTCAAACACCACTCTCTCCAGGCTCAAGCCCTGGGGAATGGAAAGGTGACCTCCAAGGCAGGAGAACAGAGACACTGGCTCAGGGTCACTGAAATTTTGGCAACGATGACTGAAACCAACTCCACTAGAATTAGACTGTGACTTACAAAAAACTAAAGGGGGAGCAATGGGCCCCACCATCAATAAGCAGTCAGGGTCAGGTTTTCCTACAGGGAACATAAGCCCGTGACCCAGGTGAGGCAGAGCCCAGGCGTGAGGGGCCACGTGGCGCTCGCTCTGCTAAGGGTGTGGTGGTCCAACAGTGCCACTTGTCTTAATTCAAAGAACATCTCTAACACCCTGTGCCCAAGTCTCTGGTCTGAACGTGGTATTTTCAGTGCTGACCTACTCTATCCCAAACCTCTCTCTCATTTCAGACTTCAAAAGACCACAACTGCAGGTCTTTTGAACTTGTCACAGACCCCAGAAGCTGCAGGCCCAGGAAATTCAATGGGGGAGACACCACGCTCTGTGGGGTGGGAGGGGAAGTGTGAGCTGCGGTGGTCGGCCCAGGGGTCCCTCAGCAGGGAACCAAGGGGAATCTGTAGATCAAGTCCCCGCCTTGGCAGCTGTGTTGGTCTCCAGGAGAGCTTCCAGGACAGTGGCGCAGGCGTAGACCCTCAGTCAGTGTGCTCTCTGAGGGGACACTGCTCCCCAGGTGCAGGGGAGATGGAGGCTCCTGCTCTGAGGCCGAAGCAGAAGCAAGGTAGCCCGTGTGCGCTGCTTGGCACCGCCGCCAGGCCAGGGTGGGTCCTCTCCTGCCTGCCCTGGCCACGGCACTCCTGGGACAGGGCGCCTGGTTAGGCCGACACCAGCCTCTCCTGACCTGCCAGTGTGTGACCCCGCTCCCCAGGGAAGCTGGTCTCCAGGCCCTGCTCGTTTCCCAGGGCCAGGAGCGACACTTCTCCCGAGCCCTGGCAAGGCACGAAGCAGAGAGAGAGCAGCAGGGAGAATGAAGTGCTGGGATGGCCACTATCCTGGTGACATTCCCCTCCCTTGGGAATCCCAGAAAACAAAGAAAAGGCGTCTGGGAGGGCTCGCCCCTCCCACCCCTGTGCCCCACGCTGGGCGCTGCCTTTCTCCGAAGAGGCCGCCCTCTGCCAGCTGTGCTCCTCTCACTGAGCAGGCCCTCGGGGCGCCCCGCACCCCCGTGCTGGAGGGGCCCGCTGCGCTGCTGGACACTCAGCTCTGGAGTCCTCAGCCTGGCAGTAGCAGCACCACGGGCCGACGGCGCTCCTGGCCGTTTCCTGGGCGCGGTCTGAGTCCTAGCCTGTAGAGCCCTCCGCAACTCCACGAGCCAGAGCGCCGTTACCACCTTTCCCGCTGCACAGAGACGGGAGCGGAGACAGACAGAAAATAAGCGACCCGTTCCCAGCCCTACAGCTCCTCGGCAGCGGAGCCGCCCTGGAACCCGGGCAGTCTAGCGCCAGAGTCCCTCAGTCCGGGAGCTGCAGACAGAGGCAGGGGACAGCACGCCACTGGCAGGCCCAGCGGCTCTCCTGGCTGTGGCCTGACTGCCCTGTTGCCAGGGCCTGCGTACCCGCAGAGGGCTCCGGTGGGAGAGGCCCTCCTCTCTTCATCCCACCCATGAAAGATCAAGTCGGTCTGTACCCAGATCACAAGCACCAGGCGCCCCAGAGGCTAACACTAGAGGGCGCTGTACCTACTCTAGGAAAATGCAAGCTTCCAAAGTAAATCTATGCCTGGAACGGAGCCACGCTGTTTTGTTGCTGTTTTTAGGTGCACCCTGAATGCAGTTTAGAAAAAAATGTTACCAGGGTGGGATCTGAGGTATGACAGATTTCAACTGTCATCCCTAAATTTCTGAACCTCTGACATGGTAAGCTATTAGCATTTCTTCAGGGAGAGCATTTCTTGAGGAAGAGCTGTCCCCATTTGGGGGTAAGGCAACTGATCAACGTTTCTCTCCCTTCCTCCCTTCCCTTCTCCTCTCTCCAATAATACATACATAAATAAAATCCTTTAAAAGATAAAAATTAAAAAGATAACAGCAAAATGTTAACGTGTCTCTGAGCAAGCGGTTTTAAAAATGAACGTGCGTAACACTGGACACTTGTGACATGTCCCCGGGCCGTGCCTGCTGGAGCAGAGAACCGAATTCCATGCCCCCACAGCCTCCTCCGGGCGCAGGGGCAGCAGACACGCCTGCCCTTGTGGAGAGGGGTCCCAGCACCTGCTTTCCAGAGAGCTCTCTCATCTGAGCGATGACAGCTGGGACCCAGGCTCCTGCACTCACAAAGCTTCCCTTCCTGTGCCATGCAGAAACAGACAGGCAGGCAGACAGACAGACAGACAGAGGCTGGGCAGTGCTAAGGGCCACACAAAAAATAAGGCAACACAGGCTGTGTGAGAGAGAGAGGCTGGCAGCAGGAGGGGAGCATGAAATACTCAAACAGCCCACCCCAAAGCGCAGCAAGGTGGGGGCTGGCCCAGAAGAGGGCCGGGGCGGGGGTGTGCTGAGCAGAGCAAGTGCCGAGAAAGCAGGAGGGGCCCCGGTGAGTGGTTCGGGCCTCGAGATCCCAACCTGAGCGAGAAGGAGCCCCTGCAGGGCTCTGAGCAGAGGGCCTGCAAAGCGGTCACAGTACAAGGACCACATGACTGCTGGGCAGAGAACATGCCCTACAGAGGACGGAGGCCAGTCAGCCCAGCAGTTCTCAAACGAGGGCCTCTCTGCCCCGCAGAGGACATTTTTGGCTGACACCACTGGGGCAAGAGACTTCTGGCACGTAGTGGGCAGAAGCCAGGGATGTTGCTAAACACCTGACAGTGCACAGCACAGCGCCCCCGATGAAGCATCGCAGGAGTGGAGGTTGAGAAGTCCAGGGGCTGCTTCCCAGAGGGCGGAGCCGCAGGGGAGAAGACACGGTGTGAAGGGGGAGCTAACAAGGTGCTTCGAGCTGGGAAGCAGTGCAGAGGCAAGGGGAGGAAGAGGCGATCGCGGGGAGAAGGCGGCCGGTGCTTCCATCCCACCCCCGAGTTCCCCGGGCCTGCCGGGAGAACCACTCCCCAACCGACCCTTCCGCCCCCCCCCCACCCCCAACACAGCAGGAGCTGAGCTGGTCCCCCCACTCTTGGTCTGGACCCTCCTTTATGACACTGCTCTTGACTGACCCAGAAGAACCCAAACTCATTGTATAAAATAATGTTCCAAGGACAGAAAAAGGCAAACCGAGGCTGATCATTAGGTTGAAAATGGAGGAAATGATTCCAGGAGCCACTTCCAGGTGGATCTGAACATCACGTCCTGCAGGACTGGGTGGCCCCAAGGGCTGGCCTGCTCAGTGGAGGCCAAGCACATGTCCTAGGGACAGAAGGCGGCTTCAGGCCTGGTCACTGGCACCCATATCCAGAGCGCTAACGGGGCTCCCCGTGCAAGCCGCAGAAGTCCAGCAAAGGCAAAGAGGGACCTCAGAGGGGCCTGAGCTTTTGTGTCAAGGCTGGAAGCCACCAACCCACCGTCATCTCCTGTTGAACTCTGGGGAAGGCCAAAACGTCGAGAAGACGTGGATGTTCTCCCGCGGGAAGAAAACCAAGCCCATCTTTTCTGGGGGTTAGCGATGCTATCAATACCCAGTCTTCACTGACAACTGGGAGTAGCTTCAAACAAGAAGTCGAGCGCCGTGCCAAGTGCCCACTGGTGCTTCTTAACAAACCAGTCTCAGACCGTAAGAGCAGTGGACTGCCAGCCCCATAGTGTGCCCCCCGTGAAGAACTGGGCAACTCTCACGGCGGCCCCCACGTTGGGCTTGCGTTCAGTAAGGCAGTGCCTTCACTGGACAGGGCCAAGCCCAAGCCCTCCGGGGCCTCTCAGAGCTCAGCCACGGTGCCATAGGCCCGCTGGGCCGCGAGCGCCCCCCCTCACCTGCACTTTGGTACAAGGCTGAGTGGGGGGCACACTTGCAAGCGCACAGCAGATGCTTTGTTGGCTGAGAAGCCCACCGCACTTTGGGGGTGGGAATAGAGGAAACAACTCAATAGGAACTTTGCTCAAACCGGGACTGAGGTGAAGGAAATTTTTTAGCACTTCCTCCAGATTCAAGGCTCGAGACTACTGATGTAAAACAAGGAGTGTGCGTCATGTTTAAAGGATTTCCGAAGACGTGCAAGGAGTTGCCTGGGGAGAGGGAAGGGCAGGCCTGGTGACGTTAACCTCTCTCTGACGCAGGTGCGACGTGGAGGCCAGAGGAGCTACCTACACCAGGGTGGAAATTTCATCTCGGAGTGTGAGATTATGAAAAAGTCTGGAAGGTCCTAGATTGGAATACTCCCTGGAGCGGTGGTTTTCAAACCATGGGCCATGGACCCGCGCATTCGAGGGCTGAGCACTTGGAACCAGGTGGTCACGGCGGGCACAAGAAATGAAAGAAGCTCCCTGAGGCGTCACACTCACTAAGGCTGGGCAGCGTTTGAGGACAGTGTTTCCAGGTGCATATGTAACATGTACGCAAAGTGTATACTCCACAGTGGGCCCCTTCCAAGAATCTGAGAGCCCCCAGCCCACAGCTCTGTGCCCTTGCCGTGCTCTGCACTTCTCCCTCGCTAGGGTTTTGGCGGAAAGACATTCTCTTCTCATCAGAAGCTGGTCTGGAGCCAAAACATAAGCAAACAAAGACCGACCCAGGACCTGTACATTTACACACTGACGCTGTGGGGTGGGGAGCTTTTAACTCTTTCTGGCAGGACTTAAACTGCCAGAGCAGTGAAACGGGGAGCGGCAGCAAAAGGCCCCGGCTGTGGGTGGCAGCTGGACTCTTCTTCCAGCTGCCGAAGCCCGGTCTCCAGTACCAACTGGGTCTGGGGCTACGGCGGGCCGGTGACTCTCGAGGGGGGAAGTGGAAGGACTTTCTCAGGGCAGCTGACCATCCCGCGGCTGTGCCCGTGACACCCGGCAATCAGCACACTGCCCGCCTGAGGACAGGAGAGTTTATCATCAAATCACTAATGGCCAGGGGCCTCTCACGCTCGGGGGGCAGAGAGGACAGCTGGAGACGGCTGAGCAGTGTGCGAAAGACAAATGCCGGCGCCCCTGTCCAGAACACTCTGTTAATTGTGTGCGGCAGAAGCCATCTGACAGGAGCTCTGATACACTGAAGACTGAGGCCCATCGGTCCCATGGTTTCTGAGCATTTTCTATAAATTCAGAATGAGGCAGGAATATAAATGCATAGGAATGTGCCTTGGCTTTAAAAAACTTACACTTAACTCTGGCTGGTGTGGCTCAGTGGACTGACTGCCGGCCTATGAACCGAAAGGTCACTGGTTCGATTCCCAGTCAGGGCACGTGCCTCGGCTGCAGGCCAGGCCCCCGCTTGGGGGCCTGTAAGAGGGAACTGATGTATCTTTCGCACATCGATGATGTCTCTCCCCATCTCGTTCTCCCTCCCTTCCCCTCTCTCTAAAAATAAATAAATAAAATCTTAAAAAAAAAAAAACCCAACAAAACCCCACTTACACTTAAATGTGGGAGAGAAAACAAAATACCCAGAAATATTATACACAATAAAAACACTGCTGAGCTGAGGGGCAGGACAAAAACCTGCCTCTGGCCGGCAGGTGGGGAGGCGGGCCGGGCCGGGCCAGGCTGCACGGGACTGTCCACACAGATGCAGGTCAGAAGCAGCAACAGGACGCCCCCTCCTCCTCTGCTTCTGGGGAGAGTTGGCCAGGCCTCCGTGGTCTCAATCCGCAGGGCCAGCCCAGGACTGGCTCGGGTCCTGAGCCTGGCGGCCCCGCTCCCCGACTGCACACTGCAGACCGGCAGCCTGTGATGCAGCGTGACGGCATCGCTGCCTGGAAGCTGCAGCTCCCCAGCTTCCCAGAATGGCCTGGAGACACAGCCCGCCAAGGGGACAGAGAGGGGACTGAGTCCAACTGCCTGCGAAGTGAGGGGAGGACCGGGGCGCTGCGCCTGGCAGCAGGCCTGCTAGAGCCGGGCAGCAGAGCTGAGCCCCTGCAGACGCTGCGGTGTCTGGGGTGCCGCTCTCGGGGGCGTTCCAGTGGCTGGAGGCGACATGGAGAAAGAGCCCAGCTCCGCGCCTTTGTCCTGGCAATCTGGCTTAAGAAGCACAGACTCCTGGGACACCTGGGTTTGATGGGAGGGGACTAACGGAAAGCTCTAGGAGGAGAAGGCCTCCCTCCTCCTCAAGGAGGACGACTGAAAGGTAGAAAAGTAGACAGCATGACTTCCTGCTCTGCTCTGGTGGCTGGGCTGCTGTACCTGAGTCAGCGAGGAGCAGCCCGGCTGCCCAGAGGCAGAGAGCGCATGGCCTCACATTGGCTCCCAGACCCCCGCCCCACCCCGCCCGTCTGATGTCACGGTGGTGATGGCATGGACAGATGGACAGACCTCCACTGAGCTCCGTCCGCTGCAGGGAGGAGCTCGTGCCGGCTCTGCCTCTTGCGAGGCTCTGTCCCCCACAGGAGGTGGGGGGCCCGACCGCCACTGCTCTCACTCCAGAGGAGAATGGCCTGCCCAGGCCGCCCCGCTCCGTATCCCAGAACCCCGGCTATGCCAGCCCATCCGCCCCCCCTGGCTTGTGTGGCCCCCAGTGCACCCCAGCTGCCCTCAAGCCATCAGTGCCATGCTGACCCTCAGCGCTGAACCCTGGCCCCACCCTGGCGTCTTCGGGGGCTCCGTGAAGACGCAGGGTCTCGGGCCCCAGCCCAGGGCTGCTGCCTGGACTGCACAGGCTCCCAGGGTCTCTAGGTGACTCGTGTTACCTCATCCTCACAGAGCAGTGGCTCTTAACAGAGGGCGCGAGGACCAGAGATGGGGTGGGAGCGCCCTGCCCCAGGCTCTCTGTGCAGTCCCCAGGACCGTATCTTACAAGTATGTGCCCTGAAGACACCCCCAAAGCGACTGCAACAGACGCCCCCAAGTCCCGGCTGGCATTTCAACGGCAGCAAGGACGAGAAGCAGCTACCCGGGGCGGTGCCGAGCCCGCTGGGGCAGGCCAGGCCCGCACCGCCAGAGCGCCCGTGTGGGGGACACAGCCTCCCCGAGCCCATGCCGACCTCCCCTTGTTTCTCCAACCCCCGTGGTTGCTATTCCAGGCAGGTGAGGTAAGTGCCCACCCTGGGGTGCTGGGCCTCGCGCGGGTGCCGACTGGTCGGCCCACTCCTAAGGGCTGATATCACCTCTTAGCTTGCTCGTTAGATCGTAAAACCTCAACGGTCCACCCGCCGCTGCCGCTGCCGCCAAGGCTCGCCTGCAGGAGCTCCTCCCAGGCTGAGACAGCCCACTGAGCCTGGGCTAACGCACAAAGGAGCAGAGTCGCTGAGCCTGGGAGTGTCGCCCCCCCACCCCGCCCCCGCCCCGGGCACAGTGAGAGGGGGCTGCACGTGCAGCCCCGCGGCCCAGGGAGCCGGTCCTGCTGAGGCCAGCGCCGCCACTCCTTGGCTGCGTGTGCGGAGGAAGTCCCGTCACCTCCCCGGGTGTCAGACACCATCTGGGACAGGCAGCCCTGGGCTGGACCAGTTCCAGAGCTCACACCCGGCCATGTCTCCTGGTTTCTGCATGCCCAGCACCCGTCCCCCCAAGGGGCTGTGTGGGTCTCTGGAGGGTGCATCCCCACGGGTCCCCCCAGCCAGGCGGGCTGAAGAGAAAACGCCCTTGGTCCGCACGGCCTCAGGGCCCAGGGACAGGAGTGCCCGGGCCCAGGCTAAACCAGGCCTGGCGGTTTCCTCCCGAGGAACCTCCAGCTCAGCTGGGGAAAACGGGATGATATCACGCAGACTGACACCAGGCACACGAAGTGGCGTCCGGGCGCATCTTGATTTAGAGGACATTACTAAGAACCTTTAAGAAATCAAAGGGACTTTAGCTATACCAGGAATGCTACTTCAAGGAAACCCACGGGAAACCTTCCAGTGTGGCAATAACCACCCTCTTACCTTTATGGTCAAAGTACACTCCCCTTTAATAAGCATGCCCCCCCGCCGAAGATGAGGATACGACCGCGGGGGGATGCTCTGGTCAGGGCTGCCAGTAACCGCTGAGTGTGGGGGGAGCTGCCCTGCCAAGGAGGGGCCCTGCGAGCAGGCGCCAGAGGTTGGGCTGCGAGAGTGGGGGGAAGCGCGAGAGGGACCAGTGTGTGAGTGCTTCGCCGGCCCCACTCGGCCGCCTGGAGCCGGCTCTGGGGGAAGGTCAGCCCCCACTTCAGACAAGAACCCAGGTGTGGGGCGGCCACGGAGCTGGGACACATGGGAGTGATCCTCTGCCAGGCCTGCTCCCCGGCCCTGGGCGGCCTCGCTGCCCCACGTGGCCTGCGGCGCCCCTGCTGTGCCCCCGGGGGGCTGGGGCAGCAATGGTGACTAGTGAACGGCGCCAGCCCTCGAGACACAGGACCCCAGCCCTCTGACTGCCCCTTCTGTACACTCAGGCACAAGCCTTCCTCCCTTCCCCTGGGCTCCTCCAGGTCCCACACAGGAAGGGCTTCTCAGCCACAGCTCTTACAACCGTAACCCTGGAGGAGGACGTGCTTCCTGCACGTGAGAGGCCACGACTTATTGGACCGACAGGACACCCACTGCTGGACACCATGCCTCAGAATCGGCAGCGGCGAGGAGGGGTTTCGGCTGGTCCCGCGCAGACAGAGTGGAGGAAGTCTAGGTGCTTAATTTGGCAGTGCTGAAATGGCGGAGGGGCGTGAAGAAAAATGGGGGCGGCCTGGACAGGTCCCTTGGGGGGAGAAGGACCAGGCAACTATTAAGGAGTTCTATGGCAACTATTTATTAGAACCTCTGATCTTTTTTAAAATACAGATTCCTGATTTTTTTTATCTTAACCTGCTGAATGAATCTCTGGATAAAGCCAGGAATCTCTTTCTTAATTTTCCTCGGCAAATCTAGTAATTACCCTGGTTAAAACTGTTCTACTTCAGCCAGTGAGTTGCCTTATCTTCTGGAACACAACAGAACCCCAACTACTTGGGTATTTGTTTTTTAGTTTTAGGAAATTTTAAAGACGTACGTCTGGGGCTCAAGATGCAAAAGCAAGGCGGGTGAAGAGAACTAGCCGCGGCAGACCTGACCGGGACCCCCTTCAGCCGCCCTGGCACACTCCTGTGGCTCGCCCCCAAACAGGCGCACAGGTGCCAGGTCCCCAAAATGACAGGGTCCCAACTTTCACTAGCCTCTGCCTAGGAGGTCCAGCCCCCGGTCTATGCCAATCCCCGACAGATGCCAAGAATAAAGCCCCAGGCTCCGGGTCAGCTTTCAGCATCCGGCTGACCAGAGCCCGCCAGCCCCCAGCCAGAGCCACCTGGGGCCCCAGGTGTGCCGCCTCAGACTTCCGGGCAGAAGGCAGCTCCTGGGCCCGCGCTGTGACCACGAGAACCTGAGTTTTAGAGCTGGGTCGCAGGATGGGAATGAGCTGGTACTTAAAATCTGGCTTCCCCAGCACCCACGGGCTCCCAGTCTGAGGAGGCCCGCCCTGGCAGGAAGGGCGGGCCACTGCCTGCTCTCCACCCGGCAGAGGCCACCAGGGCCTCAGCTTACGGACTCCCCCAGCCCCCTTCTTCACCTTCCCCATGGCAGGCCCCCAGAAAAATGACGCAGTCTTCAAAGTGACATCGCCTTTGGTCAGCAAAGAGCTGAGGCCTCACCCCTTCCGACAGTGGCTCGGGACGCCCAGTCTCACCTCCGCCCAGCGCATCTGCGGCTCCCTCGTCCACGTGCCCAGCTCTGGGGATCGATCAGTAGCCACACTCTGCAAAACACATCTTACCCTCTGAGGCAGACTGAGGCGGGGAGGGGCTCACTCAGCACTGCTATTTTTAAAAATGCAAATGTGGTAGAAAAAGGCTGTAAAAATAACACACCAGAGCCCTGATCCAAGGCCGACTTTTCCAGGGCCAGGCTCTCAGTGAACTGGGGGTGGCGTGGGGAGCAGGGTGCCCGGCTTCCTGTGGAGTTGTTTTTCTCACACCTGTGACCTCAGGGCAGAGGCGGCTGTACAGAACCCCCCCCAAATACCATCCCAACACATGCTGAGCCGCCCCGCAGGCAGGCAGGCAGGCAGAGGGACGCCACCCTGGAAGGGCAGGCAGGTGTCACCCTCCTCCCCAGAATGGCGACGTCAGAACAGCGCTGGTTCTCCGCTTTCCTCAATTCCAAAACTACGCCTTGCTGAGACAAGCTGGGGGCGCGGGGCGTGGGGGTGGCGTCTGCTACAAAGGTTCCCTTTTCCCAGGAAAGCAGGGGCTTGGTAAAGGCACAGGAAACCAAGGAGGAAGAGACACAAGACCCGGAGACTGACAGCAAGCAGGGGTCTTGCACCATTTGGTGACAGTGCTGACAGCCTTCCAAACAGGCCTGACCCATACCGTCCACAGCACGGCCACAGAGGGCCCACCGGCAGGCCGATGCCACTGGGGGTCAGCAGACTCGGCCTCAATGCTCCCCAGTGCCAACCTCAACAGTAGTGTCTTCCTTTCTTCAGCACCCCGTGTCACTAAAATTAGGTCAGGACAGGATCAGGTAACCTGCCTTCTGAGCAAAGATTTCAAGCAAAGTTAAATCCATTGTAGCAGCCCGTGTCTGGACTGAGTTCGTGCTAATTGGCATGGCTGGGAAATGGGAAGGACTCGCCGCCAGCCAACTGGAACAGAGGTGAGCAGGAAACGCCTACTGGGGCTATAGGGTTAGCTCCAACAGACCCTCTGGTCCTCTGGCAGGACATGGGACACATCACAGCCACACCAGGTCCCCACTGCTGCACCTGACTGTGAGAAAATACTGCAAAACGAAGTCGCAGTCTGCCTACAGTTTGTGGCTGACACGACACTGTCTGCTCCCCCACCAGAGAAAGAAACACCAGTGTCATCCTCACCCAAGCCACCAGAGCACAGGAACACCTATGCTGTGTTCCCCCAAAAGCAGCAGAGATGAGTGCCACAGAGTTACATTAATGCGCCACAGTGGATGCATTCGGGTGTCATACCCTGACTGAGAAGGGCTGGCCACCTCCTGGGACATGCTATGCCTCCGATGAAAGAAACATCTCAGCTTTCCTTCGTCTCCTGTCTGGGCTGGCTCTATCCCCCTTTGCACTCATGGGTCCCAGGAGCGGGCCACCCGCATGCTGAGCCAAAAGCCTGAAGAAACAGCAGGCCGCAGAGGCCGGCATCTAAAGAACCCTTCCCCCCTGCAGGAGGTGTGTCCAGGCTTTCAAGGACCACAGCCTAAAGTGGAGGAAGGCGTGGACTGACGGCGACACGACACTTCAAGGGCTCTGCTACGGTCCTTCCGCTTAGGGTCAACCCAGCCACTGGAGGGTGAACGCAGGCCCGCAGCGATGCTTTTGCGCTCCGAGCACCGGGACACGTGCGGCACGCAGTAAGTAACAAAAAGCGTTCGGTCTCTTGTCCTCCCAGGCTCCCCCTGCCTCCTCAACGTTCCTCCAATGATTTCAGAGTTTACCTCCCTCATCAGCAGTTTGAACCGTCCCGAAGGAGGTGATGTACAGATGCTGTACACGAATACAGGAGAGGGTGTGACTGAAGGTGTCTGATCTTCACCTGGCTTTTCTCAGGCCTGGGGCCCCCATCCTGTCTCTGCTCTATCAGGGGCTGGGCAGGGACACACTCTGCCCTGTAGAAAAGTCTGGGCTTCTTGTTTCCTTTTTTAAGATTTTATTTACTTATTTTTAGAGAGGGGGAAAGGAGGGAGATAGAGGGGGAGAGAAACACCGATTGGTTGCCTGAAACATCAACCAAGAACGCCCTCAACCAGGGACCTGGCCCACAACCCAGGCATGTGCCCTGACTGGGAATCGAACTGGCGTCCTTTGGGTTTGCAGAACGACACCCAACTCACTGAGCTACACCAGCCAGGGGGGAAAATCTGGGCTTGGACACTTGTTATATGCTGCTCACTTGATCAACTGCTGACTATCCATCCGTCCAGTCACTCAACACACTAAACACCTATGAGGACGACAGACGTGCCGGATGCTAAGGAAACACTGGGAAACGGGCTGAGCCTGCGCAGCGCCCAGAGAAGGGTGGGGAGGACAGGCAGTCCGACGGGCGGTTACACACTCATGAGCGGGCGCCAGGCAAGGCTGGGGGCAGTCGGAGCTGCCTCAGGGGACAACCGCGCCCAAGTCTCTGCTCTGGTGTCTCCTCCTGAGAAAGACTTTCTCTGACTGCCCACCCAGAATTAATTGGCCGCATTCTTCACCCCCTCCATGCTATTTTTTCCCATAGAACTCACCACTCCCTGTATCCGTGATATTTGTCTGCTCCATCAGAATGTGAAGCCCACCAGGGCAGGTGACTTCGAACGAGTCTACGTGTCTGTGACAGTGCAAATTAAATAGGGACGGCTGGGCGAAAGGGAGAAACCGGGGTCAGGAACTCCCTCCAGAATGCGCTTCTTGAGGACAGGTCTGTGTGTCACTAAAACCCCGCTGGAAACAGCTACATCTCTATCCTCCCTGGGTCGCACCTGTGCTGTCCAGCAAGGAAGCCAGGAGTCGCCTCTGGCCACGGACCACCTGAAACATGACCCACTCTGAATGGGGGATGCGCTAGAGCCAGGCAGGATTTCAAAGACTGAGGATGAAGATGTGAACGACCGCATCAATATTTTCTATATTTGTTACAGGTTGAAATGGTATCTTGGATCTATGCTGACTTCAGTAAAATTGATTAAAATGAATTTCACTGGTTCCTTTTTCCTTGTTTTTTAATGTGGCCACTAAAAAAAAAGAATCTTAAATTACATATGTGGCTCATACTGTATTTCCATGGAACAGTGTTGGTATAAATCTGTAAATTTAAAAAAAATAATAAAGAGCACCAAAAGGCTTAAGAACTCAAAATAACAGTCCCTGTCTTACTATCTCAACAGAGTCCCCCCAGTCAGCCACTTTCTAATTTCTCAGGAGTCTGAGTATTTACCCGAAACACAAGAGACCCCGCGCTCAAGCCTCTAATTCCAATAGTGTAGGCACTATCTACCCATTGCCTTCCCGCTTCGTAGCGGCCCCCCGACAGCCCCGTGCTTCGAGCCCATCCTTCCCGCAGCTCTGCTGCGGGACAGAAACAACAGAAAGGCGCTGTCATGGAGCAAATAAGGATCTCGCCCCAAGTGCTGCGCTGTGAATACACACGACCTGTATCCACGGTGAAGAGAGTTCCGTCCAGTGCCTGTTCGTAACTTTTCAAACCTGCTGCAATAACCCCTCCGGCTTCTTCTAGATTTTGTCTGTTTCTGGGAGCTCTCCTCCCACAGAACCCCACCCTGCCTCTCCCACGTGGACTTTCCCGTGCAGCACACCCCCCGTGGAAGCTCAGTTCCAGGGTCCTAGAAAACGCTCTTGTGTCGGTGAAGTCCACCTCCCACCAGCATCTGGTTAAGGGGCTCGTGGAAGGCACAGTCTTTACAGTCCTCACATACCTGAGAAGAATCACTTGTCGGGCAACTGGGCTGAATATGAAATTCCCCCGGCGCCCCCCGAACGTGAGGGCTCTGTGCTGGTGCTGTCTCCTACCTGGTGAGACTCTGTCTGGCGGTCACTGCTGACACTGACTGTGACTGTGTGGATTTAATTCTAGTACCTTCAGGGCTTTCTACTGACAGTACTTTTTATTTTCTTTTTTCTAAAATAATGACCTGGGTTTTATAATTGCACATCTCCCCTCTGTTGATTTGAAAGCTTCCAATCCTTCTCCTGTTATCTTAGTGGTTCCCTATAAAATTTTAATATGTCTACTTGACTCAATGCCCAAAGCAAAATACCCATCTTCCCGCTTCCTAACAGTCCGACCACCTTAGAATGCACTGATCCCATCGTCTCCGTTCTCACGCCCACAGTATGCCTGGCAGTATTTTTGTTTATAAATCTCCTCAATTTAGTAATAACCACTGTTTCATAAGTTAATACGTATTTGGAGTACACACACCCCCGCCCCGTTTCGGATGCCTCATACAGCACTTGTCTCCCTCCTCTCTCCTCAGTTTGGCTTCCTTCTTCCGGAAGTACATTTTTGCAACTTCCTGTGAATCTGTAATTATTTCAATCGCTCTACCTTTTATATTTTATAATCTCCCCTATTACCTGAAGTTTTTAAATGCTGGAAACCCTTTCCATTGCGACAGCCGGCTGGCTCTTGCTTATGTTTCCGCGTGTCTGGTGATCTCCTAGCGAGAGCTCGTCACTGGGGACGACTCTTCAGGACCCCAGTGAAGGGTCGCTCCACACGCCTCGCTGCTCTGGCTGCGCGGAGCCTGGTGCCCCCCCGGGGGGTCCTGACCACAGGGGAATCATGAACACAGACTTCGGATTTGGTGTAACAGGAGGTTTCCCCCCACACCTCAGCCAGTGGGGCACTGAAACCGCCCCCTTGCCCTTCTCTGGCCCCAGAGAGATTTGCTTGCATCCCTTTGATGAGGGAAGAGCCCTTTGAGGGGATTTGTATTTCAATTCTATACTTTACACATTCATTAAATCCGAGCCTCTATTATTTTAGGGCTGTGCTGGGGTCCAATGGACACCCCCAGGGCCTGCCCCATCAGCAGGCCCGCCCTGTTCTGGCTGTAAATTCCCTTTGATTTCAGCTCTTCACTACCCCTTTACTTTCCCACAAGCTCGGCAACACACGCGCGGCCCTGTTACGTTTTACATGTGCTTCTAAGCAGGAGCGGTTCTACATCTGCTCCATCTGCCACGTTAGGCTGGACATCCGCGCCACTGCCTTCTTTCTGCCTTCCCAAGCGGCTGAAAAGTTCCGTGCACCTTCGTCCCCAATCTCTTCGTATATCTCTCTCTTTGGAAGCTCTATCCCCAGTGTTCTGGAATGATACCGTGTGCCAGTTAGGGCTTTTCTGTTCACCATCCGGGAAGCTTGTGACCATCAACTTTGGAAGCATTTCGGGGTTCTCGGGCACATTTCAGTGCTTCGCTCCCCCTTTCTGTCCTTATAGGGCTGCCTAGACTTCGGATGTTTTCATTCTCTTTCCTAGGGGTCGGTGTCAACTCCCCCCCACCCCAACATTATGTTACTTTCCAAGAATTCTTTCTTCTCATTTTTAGAGTATCCTGTTTTATTTCACTGACCAAACACTGGCTCTTATTTCTCTAAGGACATTCATTCTGTATCTGGAGGGTTCCTTCTGCTTTTGGGATCAGCTTTGTTTCCTCAGACCCGCCATTCTCTTTGCTTGTTCCGTTCTCCGCCTGTCACCCACGCAGGGAGCTTTCTGAGTATGTCCAGTGACCCCTGGCTATCCACCCCTACTCAACAGAGAGTCAGGAAGTGTCTCTGTGGTGACGGAACATTCCTGCACCTTGACTGCGGTGGTGGTTACGCGAAACTACTCCTGATGAGGCGGCAGAAAGCTGCACACACATTGTGTACCGGTGTCCATTTCCAGGTTTCGACTGGTTCTGTGGTTATGTAAGGTGTAACCATTACTGAAGAGTGCAAGGGACAGCTCTGTTCCATTTGCAGCTTCCTGTGAGTCCGTATTCTTTTTTTAATGTAAAAAAAGGGGAGGAGCAATAAGAAGATGACAGAAACTCTGCGAATACAAGCAAGGCTTTGGACTGTGAAGGACCGTGCTGGCTGGGGGGGAATCTAGCGTCTGCTTTGAGGGACTGTCAAATGCTGGCAGATGAGGCAGATCTGCGTCTGACAAGGTTCATTCCTCCCACCCGGTTCCAGCCCTCTGGGAGTGGGCAGGCCACCCGACCAGCACAGCCCCCTCCGTGTACAAGCGTTCAGGAGCCCCTCTTCCAGGCGCGTGCCGCGCGGCCCTTCGCCATGCTCGCGGCACTTCACCCGAGTCTCCACGGTCCGATTTCTCCTGCGCATGAGCCTCTGCTTCCTCTCACAGGCAGAGGGGATGAGTGTTCTCTGGTCTGCCAAAGAGAGGTAACTTGGGGAGTTTAATTTCTCCCCATACAGACTCTCAGCTAGGCCCTGCCTTTAGGCCCAAGCCTCACTCCAGCCCCGACTGGTGCCCGTCGCCTCCAGTCCCCGGGGCTTCCATTTCCACAGCTCTTCTCCATGGTCTCCCCGCAGCGCTAGCACGGCAGCCAGCTCGGCTCGGCTCCATCTTCACTCATTTCCCATCTTCCAAAACTTGAAATCTTTTCTCTATTTTTGTCCTCCCTCCCATCCTTTGTCCTCATGGCTTCATACTTTAAAATATATACGTTTTACTGTCATTTCAGTAGAGTTTCTGGAAGAAGTGGAAATAAGCAAATGTATTCAACCTACTGTTTGCCTTAAAGTATGCCACCAGGAGGTCCTGATCCGAATTTTGCAACGTATGTATACACAACCACGGGATGTATTGGAAGATGGGGAGATAACAATGAGTCAGCAAAAACCAAGAAATCACAAATTCAGAAACTGAAAGTCCTTCGTGTCGCCATCACCTGCTTGGCTTAGAGCCCAGCTCATTTTCCTAGGCTCCTCCAGCACCGTTGCTCTCGGAGCCGGGCTGGGGGACACGGGAAGGGAAGCAAAGTTCCACCAGCAACTCCCGGCCATCTGAAGGGGCCACCTACCTGCTCCTGCACATGGCTTTAGCTTCACATGCCAAAGAAACTTTAAATCCCTGCCCTGGCCGGGCAGCTCCATTGGTTAGAGCATCATCCAGATACGCCAAGGTTGCGGGTTCCATCCCCGGTCAGGGAACACACAAGAATCAACCAACGAATGCAGAAATAAGTGGAACATCAAAGAGCTGTTTCTTTCACTCTCTCTCTCTCCTTCTCTGCTCCCCCTTCTCTCTCTCCAAAGTCAATAAATTAAAGAAACAACTTTAAATTCCACAGATCGCTGTGATTGAACTATGACAGTCAGAACTGATCCAGGGCAAAACCCGGCTCTGGGAGGAAGAGACTGTCGGTGTTGGTGGCAGGCGTGGGTGGCCAACACTTTACACACTTATAAAATTAAACTAGATTCTTAAACGCTAAACTAAAAACAATCACTGAGAAAGCCACAAAACATAAATAGCAGCACACGTGTCCCTCAGCAGACAGCCACCCGCTTAAGGACGAAGGGTCTGGGAGGCGGCGGCAGCCACGAGGCGCTCAGAGCTTCCGGGCTTCGCCGCGTCTTAAACCCGCCGAGCGGCTGCTGAAGCGGCTCAGTCACCAGAGCAGACTCATGTCACTCAACAGGCGTTTCATCACCCGACTGCAGGAGAGAGGGTATAATCCAGACTATGAGAGAGCACCAGAAAAAATAGACGGAAGAGTCTCTGGTTTTGAAAAACTTAAATTGTAACTGGCGCACTGTGGTTCACGTGACTGGTAAATATTTGAAAGCTTGCCCCCGCTGTCCAGGGAGACCTATTTAGCGCCCCCTTTCTTATTCCAGCATGACTGTGCAGCTCCAGATGTACAACTAGAACTTTGTTCCTGGAAAGATGTAGAACTTAAAGGCCTTTCAGTTTATAAGGGTCTCAAATCTCCACAGCATATTTAAATAGGAAAGGATGCCCTGGCTGGTGTGGCTCAGTGGATTGAGCATCGGCCTGCGAACCAAAGGGTCGCAGGATCGATTCCCAGTCAGGGCACATGCCTGGGTTGTGGGCCGGGTCCCCAGTAGGGGTTGTGCGAGAGGCAACCACACATGGATGTTTCTTTCACTCTCTCTCCCCCTTCTTCTCTGTCTAAAAATAAAATAAATAAAATCTTTAAAATAAATAAATAGGAAAGGAGGTTAAATCTCAACATAATGCAAGACGCCTGGCACAGACTCAGTGACACAGAGAGGGCACCCACTGTACCAGGTGGTGCCCACTTGCCAGACTCTGCAGGACAGAGAGAAGACCCAAGTGCAGGGTCTAAGAGGCAAGGCAATGAATAACCCAACTGAAAAGCAGACCAAGGACTGATGGGACCAGACGCTTCCTGAAAGGAGATATACAAACGACTAATGAGCACGTGAAAGAGATACTCAACTACCTCCATCATCAGGCAAGTGCATGTCACACTGTGCCGCCACCTCACACCCACCAGGGCGGCTTCAATCACCCAGGATGACAACCACCAGTGCTGGCGAGGGTGTGGGCAGACGGGAGCCCTCCTGAATCCGTGGTGGGAATGCAGAACAGCACAGCCACTCTGGAGAACAGGTTGGCAGCTGCTCCAAAGGTTAAACACAGAGTTACCATGTGACCCAGCCAAGTCCACTCGTGGGGTCACACCCAAGAGAACTGAAAATCCACGTCCACACAGAAGCCTGTACACGAATGCTCTTAGCAGCATTATTCAAACTAGCCCTAAAGTGGAAACAACCCGTGTCCGTCGTCTCATGAATGGATGAACAAAACGTGGTGTGTCCACACCCTGGAATGTTACCTGGCCATGAAAAGGAACAAAGGGCTGATTTGTACTATACCGTGAAGGGAACCTGAAAACACGCTCAGTGAGGGAAGCCAGGCATCAAAGGCCACGCAGTGTATGTTTCCATCTATACGAAAAGTCCAGTACAGACAAACCCATGGACGCAGGAAGTGGTTACAAGGGGCTGAGAGCAGAGGGGAAACGCGGCACGACTGCTAACGGGGATAGGGTTTCTTCTGGGGGTGACGGAACGTTCTAAATCTAGATAGTGATGATGGGTGCACGAATCTTTGGATGTACTAAAAGCCACTTTCACTGTACACTTTAAAAGGGTGAATTTTATGGTAGGTGACTTATATCTCAATAAAGCTGTTTTGCTTTTTTTAAAAGACAAGTCAGGTCTGCCTGGTCCTATGGTCTTGAGTGCTAAGTTTTCTTAGCGGTATCTCCTGTAAATCCTCTAAATCCTCTGTACTACAGATTTTATTTTTCAAGTCGAATACCAGAACCTCTCTCAAGTGTAACTAAGTCACCAGAAAACTAAAATCGGCACTACTGACGCCCTCCACTTCTACTGTTCCAAATTAGACGGTGTCCTTCCGTGGACTTTTCTTTCCTTAAGCCTTAGTGTCTTTGACCATCTGTGGCGTCCACCAACCTTAACCACTTAGCCTCTCGGGCCCTAGTCCCTCAGCTATAACAGAAGGGGGTCGAACCAAACCGTGCCTCTCAGCCCCACCCCCAGGTCGACACTCTGAAACCTAGTGTGCGGCCCACGGCGCCCTCCCGGGGGCTCCGCCGGAAACCCCGCCTGCAGTGAGCCCTCAACAGCCGACAAGCCCCTCACGGTCCGATGTTCCCAGCAGAGAAGAGGAGAGCTTGAGGTGCAAGGGTCTGCAGGGGAGACGGAGAGGATGGGAACCCCACCATGCAGGCAACGCATTCCTCCCTGGGAAATCACTGTGAAGGACACAGCTGCCGTGCCACTCTGAGCTGAGTCACCTGAGAAAGGTCTCAATAGAGCCACATGAAAGAGACGAGGATTCTGAGCGCTGACCTGGGTGGCGCCTCACGCTGGGCAAAGGAAACAGAGCCCTCCCTCTTCTTAGGGCCAGAAACTGTGCTGGGTTACGGGGGAGGATCCTTCCTGAGTTTAGCCTTTGCTTCTGCAGGGAGTTGCGGGGCGGTCCATGAGCGACTCCCACTGGGGCCAGGCGCCAAGAACGGAGTTGAAAGGCACTTAGGATGTTTCTGGGAATGCTTTTTACAAATACTGCCCCCCCGAACTGGTCTTTTAACTCAACAGCTTCCTGCGCCCCACCCCCATCGGCGGAGGAGTCCTCTGGTCCCTGAGAAGCCCTCCTCACAGGCGGCCTGGCAGCAGGTGCCTAGGAATAATAAATGCTGACCTACGGGATCCCCAACAGCAGAGCCTCTCCCCAAAGCGGCACCACACCGATATCCATTCAACAGGCTGGCGTGAAGGGGAGACAGAAGGGAAGTGCCATGCCAGGGCCAGTGCTGAGGGGCGAGACAAAGTCAGCCGTCCAATGACACGGTGCCAATGAAGAGGAAAGGGAATCTGACCTAGGTCTGCCTGAACCCAGAATGCTTGCACAGGAAGCTACTAGTTGGGTTTTTAAAAAATACACACACACGCAGATCCATGTGAGAGTGCACACAGTGCACACAGGACAGGAGAGAATTCGTCTGGTGGCATGGCAGTCCCTGGGGAGTGGAAAGGCTAGAAGGAGACAAACACTTCACTACACATTCTCTCAAATCTTTTGAATGTTGTGCATCTGCGTATGTTCTCTATTTAAACACACACAGATACAGACCCAGAGGCCAAGATTTAGGTATAAAGTCTGCCTTGTGGGGCGGACGAGCTCATCAGCAGTATCTCCCCCCACCCCACGATCGCATGCACTGTGTGAGCTCCCAAACGTGACGGGAGACTGAGGCAGAGCTAACTGACTTCCCTGTTAGTGGTAACGACTGGTCAGTGCTGTGCCAAGTGCTGGTCACAGGCGATCTCACCCAATTCCCAACAACTGTGCCAGGACCTGTCTGCTTGTCTAGTCATGCACACTGAGCCATCGCAGGTGATGTGCCGACACCACGCCCTGTGCC
>PVJD01006664.1:0-95061 GCA_004026545.1 Mormoops blainvillei | reverse complement strand
TACATTACACACCTGGTGCTTAGAACTGCAAGTTTCTACATTTTGACCACCCTCCTCCAATTGCCCTTCCCCTCATTTCCACCTCTGGTAACCACAAGTCTAATCTCTTTTTCTATGAGATTTTTTTGTTTTGTTTTCTTTTGTTTTTTAAAGATTCCACATAGAAGTGAGATCATACAGTATGTCTTTCTCTGACTTATTTCACTTAGCATAATGCCTTTAAGTCCATCAATCTTGTTGTAAACGGTAGGATTTTCTCATTTTTTTATGGTTGAATAGCATTCCATCGTGTAGATATATACCAAAACTTCCTTTTTGATTCAGAAAAAAGCCAGTTAAGTGGGAGAAAAAGAGTAAGAGAGAGAGAGACACTGAGATGGCTGGCTCTGCTGAGAATGTTCCCACAGACAACCCAGGGCCACCAATAGAACAAGGCTTTGTGAGAGTCCCCAGATCACAGGAGAACTGTCTACTGAAAATATGGGCATTTGGCCTCATGGCCACCATGAAAATACCTTCCTTAAGGCAATGGACCATAAGGCAGCAATTTCTGCTCAATTCCTGCTTTTGCTAACTAGTTTTGTGACTTAAGGCACGTCACCTCATTTCTCTGGAAATGAAATTGTTGGGCCAGGTCAGAGTGGGTAAAAACAAAGCAGTAATTCCATTCTCGCACCTATGGCAGACATCGATCATCGACTACTACACTCTCCATGGCCAGTCCGCTGGCTGGGCAGCCTCGGGGTCAGTGACCCAGCTCTCCAGGCAGAGCCTACCAGTTGGTTGGAGCTGGCCTCCAGAGCACCATCGTGGAACAAGAGAGCCCAGAAGACCCTTTCCAGTGCCCACATTCTGTGATTTCTGGGTTGGCCTCATTCCCCTTCTCCACCTGAGCCTGGGATTATTTAGCCTGAGGGAGAATTGGAAGCTAAGAGTGGAAAGGGCTCTCATGCAGGACACAGAGCTACTGTTCTCCTTCTCTCCTCAGTCCAGCTGTTTTGGCCCAAATACTCTGACAGGGCACCTACAGACCTGTGAAAAGAGGAACCAAGAGTCCTTTCAAGGGGCTAGCTTCCCAAATGGGTTTCTGTCGCATCCCAGGGGAACATATTTTTGCTCTCCTTGCTTTTTGGGGTCTGAAGTAGCCGTAGAGGTAAATAAATCGTTGCCTCTTAGTCAACGATGTGGACCCATGATCAGGTCCCAGGAGATGGCTGGATTCCCTCAGTCTTCGGGTCTCCAAGTTGGTGACCTTATAAATGTCTTCAGTGGGGAAGGACACAGCTTCTCCTGGTGCCTGAGCTCCTCCCTCTCTTCCATCAGCCCCCTACTCTTTCTGGGCTCAGATATTTCTGAGGAGAGAGCAGCCATGGACGATGAGCAGAAAAGTCTGGAGTGCTCAGGGATCTGATTTCCACGTCTCTTCCCGGGCTCTGGAGCACAACCTTGCCTGGACATGAGATGCCGGCCCTCAACAATGGAGCGCAAGACAGAGAGGACGCACGGGTCTCCCTGCGCACTGCTACTGGGATCAGAGACCCCACCGCTTTCTGAGTTAAAGGGAGCTGAGAAGTCTAACGGCTGGTCATAAAGGGGACGCAAGGCCGGGAGAAGGAAGCAAAGGGAGCACCAGAGGTGAAGGCAGAGCGCGGATTCTAGGTCCGAGGGGCCAACATGACTACCTCGTTGGACAGGCGGTAGAACAAAGCTGAGTTCTGACGTTGACCATGGGTTGAGAACAGCTCTTTTTCAGGGTGGGTCTAAGCGTGGTGGCAAGAGTCAGACCAGACAGCCATGATAGGACAGTCAAGGTGGGGCCCCAGGTTAGCAGTCTGGATGCAGGTGGAGGGAGGAGAGGTCCAGGAGACAGAGGGCTGGTGGTCATGGCAGCGGATGAGCAGGAGGAGAAACCAGGAATGGACGGGTAAGGGAGGCCTGGAGTCAGAAAGCAGGCAGACGCCAGCAAGAAGGGCGGCTCTGCAGAGGGGTGGTTTCCCACTCAGACAGAACAGTGACTACCTGCTTCCCCCTGGAATGGGACCAGCTCCTGGGTGGAGGGAGCCCAGAGCCCGCAGGACGAGGGGCTGGGGCAGTAAGTGCCCACCTTGCCTAAACGGGGAACGGGGCCAGAGACAGAAGATCCTGGCTGCAGCGATTAGGGGCGGGGATCTCAAGTGCTCTGTGCTAGCTCATTTTCAAACCTCTTCACAGGAGTACACTAGATTTCAATCAAAATGTATGATATTTTTTGTGTCACTAAATAATGCGACTTTGGTGCCTTTCACATGGACCTTGAGTGGCTCTAGCACCACGGGGTACAACTGAGTATAACTTATTGAGAGAAACAGGCAAAAAGCATAGCATGATGTCAGGTTGACAGCGAAGAAAGGAGTGTTCACTGGAGCAGGCAAAAACTTGGCCTGGAGAGTGAGTGCATCAGAGAGCTTGGTCGGGGCCCAGGCCCTCCATTCCCACCAGTGGGAAACGGCAACCGCGCAGCAGCATTACAGCCACTTATACAGACAGAGAAATGGCTGGGGCCGACGGCGCTGTGCTAATCGCCAGCTGGTCAGTGTTACTTTGAGTCTCTGAATCACTCCAATTGGGCTGCCAAAAATCTCAAGGTTCAAGAGTGTAATATGAACACAGAAAGACTGACAACTACTGGAAGAAGGCGACAGAGCCACTGCACTGGGGATAAGGGGAAGACAGACACTCAACAGGGGTCTTGGCCCCACCCGAATTGGGCTGCCTGAAAATACAGACCAGCAAAGTCAGTGGTTCTCAACCTTGGCTGCACATTTCAGTCCCCTGGGCAGTTTCATACCTTTTTTCGCGTGGGTCCCCACCCTCGGAGGTTCTGATTTCATTGGTCTGGGTTGGAGTTTTAAAAGCTCCCTGGGTGATTATACTGTAGAGCCAAAGTTGAGAGCCAGCTGTAGGGCACTGACCCATTCAGGGGTGTGGGAGGGAAAGTGAACTGAATTCAGCTTTACCTTAATTCCCTTGCAAATGACTCAGATTGAGGAGTGGGGAAAACCCCCGCTGCTTTAGGGAGGAGTTACTGGCAGTAGCAGTTGATGGGAAAGAAGCCTGAGGGAACTCCAGCTGAGTAGAGAACAGATTTCCCTCTGACAGCACTGTGTGGAGGGGCTCTCCATCTTCCCAGCGAAGGAGCAGGAAGACACAGAAGAAGGAGAAATGCAGAGAAGTTGTGTGTATGGGGGTAGGGTGGGAAGGGGAGAACACTGAAGAGAAATAAAGCTGAAAAGAGTTTTAGGCTTTGGTTGGAGTTTCTTGGTTCCTTCTTGGGAAAAGAATACAGTTAACTACACATCTGGGGCCTGATGTGAGAGAGAGATCTGCAAAGAAATGCACGGTTAGCATCTTGGGGTGATGGGTGTGTGTGTGTGTGTGTGTGTGTGTGTGTGAGAGAGAGAGAGAGAGAAAGAGAGAGAGAGAGAGAGAGAGAGAGTGAGCAAGCGCGTGAGCAAGCGCGTGAGAGCGCGGGCATGCGGCAAGTATCTTCTATAGTAAAATATTTGCAGAAAAAATCAGGGCAAGAATTGCCAAATTCTAATGGCACATTAGGAGCAATTTACTTTTTCTCGATTTGCTTCCTTAGAGGACAATAATTAGAGATTTGGAGGGGTGCGAAACTCTATGATCCTAAGTAGAAGTTGGTTATGAAGAAGAAAGAAGAGACCCGGGGGAACCTTGAAAAAGCAGATTTCTATAAAACGAAGGAATTCCTAAAAAATTTCTTACTACCTAATGGAGGGGGAAAAATTAAATAGAAAAGGAAATATGGGGGGAACGCAAGTGCCCTTAAAACAACAAGCTCAGGGGGCTCAGGAAAAACACTGAGTCAGAGGGAGGATGAGAAGAGCGGCAAGATGGGGCTGCGCTCAGGGACCTCCACGCGGGGGAGGTGGGGCCGACGCAGTGGGGAGAGGAGAGCAGGGGAGGGGGAACACATCACTGAGGAACAAAGAAGTGGCCCTACCGGCGAGAAGGCACAAGGGCAGAAAGGTCAGACGGGCTTTTATGAAATTTTACCAGAAACATTCCTCATTTACATTACACAAAAGGAAGGCCCAGAAAAATACCATTCCCACTGGACAAAGAGGGCAAGCAGGTACCGGGAGGATTCAAAATAGCAGAGGTTTTAATGTGTATTTTTACTTCTGTCTTCACCAAAAGATGCTACATTTTCCTCTCAGGTCTGTGGGTTCCACTCAGAAAGCAACCACAGGCAGACGTTTTGTCTCAAGTGGAAGCAGTTCCCAGTAATTCTCAGGGTTTCTGATCCGTCAGCCCCAGTGGGGCTGACGGCTACAGGCTTCTCCATTGAGCCTGCCTTTGTCTTTAGCTCTCGGGTTGGTTTTCCAGGCGTGGAGCCCCACCCCGTCTGACACAGCTGGGGCCAGGATACCTGAAATACAGCAGGCCGTCCTTTGCGAAACGTTGCCTGAAACTAAACCCACAGGGACTCACAACACTCAACTGAATGGACTTGGGGAATTGGCAGTGACCACTGGGGAGGGACCAGCGATTATTCTGAGCATTTCCCCGAGAAGGGGCGTTACCTCAGGACTGTCACAAAGAACAAACATAATGCCCATCTTTAAAGAAGCAGAAAAAGACGACCCTATTCCTTATAGCCCGATAAGCTTAACCTGACTTCTAGGGAACATGCTAGAACAAATCATCAAGCAATCAATGTGCAGTCAGCCAGAAGGGGGCAAGGCCTGGGGAGCGGATGGACATGGCCGTGTAAGGAGTAAATCAAGTCGGACCAATTTAATTTCCTTCTATGATAGAGTGACAGGCCATGTAGATAAGGTAGAAGCAATAGATGTAATCGACCTGAGACCTCGGCAAGGCGTCTGCTTCGGCCCCACGTGACAGGCTCGGTGACAGGCCAGCTTGCTATGGCTCAGGCCAGGGGTCAGCCACCCTGGAGCTCTTACACAAGATGGCAGGGGATCCAGCTCTGCCACGCTCTTCCCCACCTTTTGCTCTGACACCTCAGAAAGCTGAGGTTCATTGTCACACAATTTTATTTAACAAATATTTATTTTGTGCCTCCTTCATTTGTGTACCATTAATAAATGTTTATGAAATGAATGAAAGGAGACTTAGGCATACGAGCTGCAACCTTAGGGGACTGGCTCAAGGAAACTGGCTTAACTGCAATCCACCTCGTCCACTACAAACAGGCAACCAGTAAATACTCAGCTATTTTCCATCCCCCACCCCATTCACTCAAAACGCCAGAATCTGGCTTTGTACTCATACCATACTGAGACTGGGTCTGTGCAGAGTTGAAACCAGGCTCTGCGTCCCAATGTTTACCATTTTCTCAGAATCGAGGGGGGGTGGTGAGAGAGAGAGAGAATGCTATCCAGAAGGGAATAGATGGTCTTCGGATTACACATCTTTATCTGTAGCCTAGATGACAGAATTTTAATAATGCAAACTATCCACGGATCATATAACACACTGGACTAAGCTGAACGAGGCAGAGAAAACGGGCCAGCGCAATGTAGACACAGGAAACAAAACTCAGGAATGAAACGGAACTACTCAGACACAACACAGGTCTTTGTCAAGATTGTAGGTCAGGCTAAAGCTAACTGGGACCTAAATGTAGGTTTCAACAGACCCCAGAAGAAGCCATGTGGATTCAGCAAATGGCATCAAGTGAATGCCACCTAGCCAGCGGGCAAACTTTCCTCAGTGCTCCATGAAGCGGACCATGTGACTGCCATTTCTTTGGAAGGATGAGGAGAAACTAGAATGGGAGCAGGAAAAAGTGACCGAAATGATCAAAGGGACAGGGAAATAACTGAGGTGCAAGAGAAATGGCTAAAAACAGTTAAACTAAAGAGGAGGCTCTCAGGTATGACAACTGTCATCAAGGATCTGAGACTGATCAGTGAGGCACGGAAAATTATCATCCACCTCTCCACAGAAGCAACCCTCTCGACATCGTGAGAGCTGGCGGTGTCAGCACTTGGTGTGTGGGGCTCACCCTGTCTTCCCTCTTAAGTCCTTGAATTAAACGTCTGTTTTTGACCTAAAAATTCATGTGGATTTTGCAATCAACTCCATAATAAATCTTTGTTTTAATATAAAAATATTCTCTGTTGACTCTTTGGGTAAAATAGCACTCCAGAAAGCTGTTCCATGCTTCATTTGTATTTTAACAACTACCCTCTGCTACATGGCCACAGATTCCCCAGAGGTATGTATCCTCCAGTGTGAGAAATACAGGCCTGGATTATTTCTCTAATATTCTAGGATCCTATGACCATTTTTCTCTTCTCAGTAGGTAGGGGAAAATGAAAAACAACAAAAGAAAGGAAGAGAAGCTTGAGGAAGAGCGACCTGGCCTTCTATTTTAAAAATAAATCATAGCAGGACAAAGCTGGAATGGAAAATTCAGAACAGTAATCAATACGTGGAGAAAAGAAACCAAAAGGCCATGTTTTATTGCATGATCCATGCGCTGTGTACAAAAAAAGCAGCAAACTGTGAACACAGTTTTCCAGGGCTAGGAGGAGGTAGAGACAAACCCTTTTTTCAATGAAAAGCACTAGGAAGAGCCTGCTGGAAATAAATTTAGTGCTTCTGGAAGATGCTTCCTGCTCTGGGAAGCTCCCAGCCTGAGTTTTTACAGCCAGGGCACCAGAAACAGCAAAGCGTGACTTGTTTCCTTCCAGCCCTGGGACTGGCTGAGAGGGTCATTTCCAAGGCACCCCCCTCTCCCCTGTACCGTGTCTGGGTATCAAGCTAGGCAAAATAAGTTGGTATAAATTGGGTGAAAGAAAATGAAAATAGGAGCAGTGTGCAGTGAAGTGGAAAGGGAAAGATACAGAGTAAGTTCCTTTGGGAGAAAAAAGGACAGGCGGTAAGTGAGGAGGACCTTGGGTTCACGTTCCACCCTGTGGGTAGAGCACCTGGACAGACATGATATCATCTGGTCCTTTCAACTCTCACGGCTTCCTTTTGTAGAGGAGTACACAGACTCAGGGCAAGTACACAGATGCACTCACCATTACAAAGACAGTAAATAACAGACCTCGGACTCAAACCCAGAGCTGTGGGCTTCCCACATGGACAGTCTTTTACCCAGACTCCTTCTGTGTCTGAAAGGGAGGAGCCAGGAGGCTGGGATGCCATCCCAGCTCTGCCACTAAGTGGCTACGTGACCTCAGCATGTTACTTAAATGCTCAGTGTCTTCTTCTCTCAGTTTCTTCATCCCCACAACAGAGATAATAATAGTATCTGCTTCTTTGGACAGTCAATGGAATTAAATGAGAAAATACATGTAAAGTATACTCGGCACAGGGTGGGGTTCATATCAAGTGCTGAAGAAATGCCAGCTGCCCTTTCTTTGCAAACACCTGGGAAATGGAGTGGAGAGGAGCGTTTGTGGAAAATATGGAACAGAAGAGCTCTGAAGGTCATTCCAAGGAAGCGACCGTGCTAACTGCACTCATTTCCCAGCCCTCCCTATGCTGGGTGGGACCGCAGGAGCTAAATTTCCTGGGCTCCTTTGCTAGCTGGTTTCTGTGCAGTTTTGGCCAATAGGCAGCTGCATTAGTCAGGGTTCTCTGGAAAGACAGAACCAATAGGAGATGATAGATAGATAGATAGATAGATAGATAGATAGATAGATAGATAGACAGATAGATAGACAGACAGAATAAGATAAGACAGATAATGGCTGGATAGATTATTGATAGATTTATTTCACGAAACTGATTCATGGTATTACGGGGGCTGGGATGGCAGGTCTCAAATTTAGAAGGCAGGCTGGTAAGGCTGGAAGCTCAAGCAGGAGTTAATGCTGCAGTCTTAAGGCAGAATTTCTTCTCCAAGAAACCTCAGTGTTTGCTCTAAAAGCCTTCAACTGATTGGATGAGGCCCATCCAAACTATGGAGGGTAATCTCCTTTACTTAAAGCCAGCTCATTATAGATGTTAGCCATGTCTAAACATCATCATAGCAACATCGAGGTTAGTGTTTGAATAAAAAGCTGGATACTATAATACAGGCACATTGACCAAAAACTAAAACATCACAGAGGCATGGCCAGCCCTGGGCAGCGGCGGAGGGAGCGGCGAGGGCGGGTCTCCCGTCTCCCCACCTGGCTCTGCCTCAGGAGCGTCCCCAGCAGTGCTGGTGTGCCTGCCGGGCGGCTTTTCCATCTTGGACGCAGGTTTCACCGAGTGCCCATGGCCAATGGACTGGCTTCTGGGTTCTGGTAGCAAGTTCTTCTCCCACTGCCTCTCCAGCCCTAGGGCGCCAGTGGCCTCCGCTCTTACCAATCTCTGGGTGGCATCCATGTCTTTTTCTCAACACTTCTGTCTCCTGTGTCAGCAACGCCCTGTGGGCAGGATTGAGAGTGGGCTTTGCCTTGATCTTGACAGCATCAGAGGGGTCCTTCTGGTCAGACAGGGTCCTTGTCCAGCTTCTCTCAAATTGCATCCCGTGCCTTAGGACTATGCAGATTAGTTCTGGGATGAATTTAGAGAAGTGAGGAAGACAGAGACAAAATGAGGACTTGTCCCACGGCCACGCTCACAGCTGCTTAGTCAGAGCGACATCCAATGCGGAGAGGGGATAAATTCATGATGCCGCCCTCCTGCAGACAGGGAAGGACAACAGCCCTGATCCTAGGGGATTCTGTTTACTCATGTGTTGGCACCTGCTTCTCCAACATCAAAAGGGGCATCACTCAAACTTGCACATCTAGTGGGCAGCACGGCATGTGCGTGTGCCGCCTGTCCTCTCATCAAAACTAGGCTATTTCTGGCACAGTCTGAATGAATGAGGTGTGTAAGCAGCAGGCGCTGCCGACCACTGCGAGTCTCTGGGTACCCGATGTTTTCTGCCCTAGAAGCCTCTGTCTGAAGATGCTGGGGCTGCACAGTGAGGAAGGTTCAGGAACTAAGGAGCCAACTTTCCCCCCACACACTCTGTCCCCCTTCCCTGCTTAGGTTTTCTCCCAGCCACTTAGCAATGTCCGAAGTCCTGTACATTTTGATTATTTATTTGCTTGTCTCTCTGCCCGACTCAAGACTAGAGGTTCCAGGAAGGTAGGTGGTCTTGTCTCTTTGCTCACTGCTCTATTTCCAGTGCAAGGAGATGGTAGTGCCTGGCTCAGAGGAGGCGCTCGACGAGTGCCACGTGGAGAGAGACTTACCGCTGCCTTTTGTCCCAAAGGATAAGCTTGCAGGACCTGAGTCCTCCATCAGCTCTTAGCAGAGACACTAATAACCCAGGGCATGCCGTTCTTCCAGAGTGCCCCCCACGGCAGCCCAGAGTGGTAGAAGGTTGAGAGACAGCCCCAGTTCCACATTGCAGAGGGACAGGGATGGGGTTGAGAGAAGGGCAAGGAAAAAAAGTGGTTTCTATGACAGAGAAGTCCTAAGTCTGAAACTGAAAGCAGAGGGGGGCTGTGTGACTCATGCCTGCAGATGACAGATGGCACCCCGTGCCCTCTTTGCCACTAGTTAATTAGAGCTAAAGGCTGTCTGACAGCAGACGCCTCCCTCTGCTCTTCCCTATCCCCAAGCTTTAACACCATTTGAGCTCTGCTCCCTTTCTTCTCCTCTCATCATCTCTCGGGCACTATCTCTTCTCCAGAGTTAATGAAGAGAAGACGTGGAGAGAGGGACTGAAGACAGATCATCCTTCCAGGCACCTCGCTTTCCATACCATACAGGACATTGCCCTGTGTGAACCAGCAAGCCTGGAGCCTCGGTGTGACAGTCCCAGCAGGCACCAGGACCCCAGTACTCTTCCCCCGCTTCTAGCTGAATGGAGTCATCTTTTCCCTCCTCCAGCCCGGCACACCTCTGACCTCCTCTGTTCACACCAGTGATCAACAGATCCAGCCCAAAGCGACAGACTCCTTGTTGCAATGTTTTTACTCTCCAAGGTCTAGATCAAGTCCACTTCTCCACTGGTTCCAGCCCTCATAGATGGACCCTCTTGGAAAGGGCAAAAGCCATACAACCACGGCTCTGTTGTTTTCTTGTGTTTCTACCGCTCCTCATCCAGGCTCTAAAGCCCTTTGCACATTCCCACTTCCTCCCAGCCCATCACCTAGCCCAGATGTGGAGCATGCTGTGTGATCAACACATAATGTTCTGTTGTTTCGTGGAGCTCACCTGGGGGAAAGCCACTTCCTCCTAGCTTCCAGACAGTAAGATAACAGAATAAAGGGTACAATAATTCTAACAGTTTAGCCAAGGCTACCAGCCATCTGTACTCCTTTTAATCATCATAAAAGTAACACATGCTTGTTTTTGAAAAATTGGAACATACAGAAAGTGATTTTTAAGAGTCACATGTATTCTGGTGTATTTCCTGCCAGTGCAAATATGCACATGTTTTCAAGGAAATTGGATCATAACATAGTTTTATTTTCAAATTGGAATATGAGTATATTTCTTTATTAAGATGCTTACAAAAGCAAATAATTTTGATCCTTCTTTTCCCTATATTATTTTATGGGAATTTTTTCATGTTAAATAGTTTTCATATTGTTAAATACCTTTCAAAAACATAATTTTTCACAGCTGCAAAATAGGCCACCATATGGCTGTGCCTTGCTATACTGCCCTATTATCGGGCATTCCAGACATTTCCTGCTCCCCATCGCCCGCCTCCAGGCCTGCGCTCCATCATTCAGCCCCATGATGGGTCTCTACAGGACGTTCTCAGAGCCTGCCTTACCTTGACTAGCCCCTCTACCGAGCTCTCAAGCTCCCTGCTCCTCTTTTATTCTCAGTCTTCCAAAAGGAGCAGCCAATCTTTAGGGCTCTCTCTGCCACCGCTCACCCCCTGCCACAGGCCCCACCATAGTTGGACTCCCCATGGTCGGACTCCCCCACGATGCTTTAAGCAGTCAGCCTTCCTGAAGGTTCCAAGTGCCCTAACACCCAGGGTTGGTGCCTGTTTCTCAGTCTTATCTTCCTTGTCTGCTTTGCCTCAACGGGACCTCCGATGACACCATTCTTCCTGAACCCCTCCCCTCCCCGGGCCTCTAGGACAGGGGCCTTGCTCCATCTTTCTTCCTCCCCTTTGCTGCCATCCGCACCCCACCCCCAGGCAGAAAGCTACCGCAGGCCTTGTCCTCATCCTCTTTGCTCTTCTTGACCAGCCTGGACCCCCACCATTGGTGCGTAGTAACGAGAGCTGAGTAAGTGGTGCTGGGGGAATGGGAATTATTTGCGTATCTACAGGTTCAGACTTGACTCCTCATTGCCCGTCCTCTCTGGGGCCTGAGCCGGGGCCTGAGCTGGGGCCTTCAGAGCCTCCTCTTTTGTTTTGGGAGGGCTCCCTCTGGGCCTCAGGCAAGTTTTCTCTTTCCTGAAGAAAGTTCCTAAAGGACTCTTTAGGGGGCTGAGTAGAAGTAGCTGGCGCTAAAGCAAATAACCAGAACGCTGATTTCTAAGAGAAAACACAGTCTGGGTGTACCTTCTAGCTGCGCAGCCCTGGGGCTTGGCAAGTTACTTAATCTCTATGCGCTTCAGTTGCATCACCCGGGAAGACAGAGATGGAGTGAGGATTACTTGAATCGTGCATATCACATGCTTAGGACATACTTCAGGTGTGGTAGCATTTACCAAATGTTAGCTATCGTTATGAATGTTCAGGTCCTTCTCTCAGGGACATGAAGAAGCACAAAAGGATGCCTGGCACCTCCTAATTCACCCCATCTCCAGAATGAAGGCACCTCGGTGTCAGAAAGGGATGTTATGGTCCAAATATCTCAAGGAAGATGGGCTTGGGAAAGTTCCTTTCCAAACCTTAAATGCGATCCTCCTCTCTCTCATGTATAGTTGGATTTGTAGCTACATGGTTGTATCCCTGGTCCATGCCTCATGCTGGACTGTGAGACCCTTGTAGACTGGAACTTCCTGGGCTCATCTTTCTGTCTCCATGGCAACCTGCACACAACAGACACTCAACTAATGTGGTAAATGCAATAGCGTAAGGAAGGCATTGGAAGGAAAGTAAGGCCAAAGGAGTCAGGGGTGAAATCATCAATATTTTAAATTCTTGACCAATCTAGGAAGTTGGCTGCCTGATAATTACGAAGCTGCAGCTGCTTGGACTGAAGAGAATAAAGAGCTATGTGTTCTAAACGATAGGCATGTTGCTTTCCATTATCCCCTGATGCAGATTATGAAGGAGATGGGGGGAAAAAAGAAAAGGACAATGTTTCAGTGGATAAGATCTTGAGATGTTGATAAATGGGTACTACTGTCTCATATTAATTTAACAATATTCAAGTGATACCCCAGGAGCCATCAGGCGGTGAGTTGTACATTGGCTGGAAAAAATCATCATAAGATTTCTGTAATGGGAGAGATGGAGTTTGTAGAAAACCACACCGCAATTCAGGATTAGTGAAGTGGGAAAGAAGACACACCTGGTTATGGGCAAATGGTGAGGTCAGTGCGGGTCATCTCAGGGCCTCCTGGCCCTGCCCTTGTGGGGCCCTCTTCCCCTTTGGTGTTGCCCCATCCCTGCAGCCCACCAAGCCCTTATGTTGAGCAAACTCCCTATATGGGGCTTCAGTTGGATGGTAAACTATGCCCCAGATACCTCCCAACCTCCCCCACCCCTTTCCTCAGCAACCTGGTTCAAAAATAAATATATATTTTTTCAACCAGTATAGTGGGTTGAATAATGCCCCCGCCCCCATATTCACATTCACCTAGAACCTCAGAATGTGACCTTATTTGGAATTAGGGTCTTTGCAGATGTAATTATTTGGAATCTCAAGATAAATTAGTTAAGGATCTCAAAGGCCCTAAATGAAATGACTGGTGTCCTCTTAGAAGACAAGAGGACACACAGAGAGACAGACAGAAGAAGGCCATGGGAAGACAGGGGTAAGCAGAGATCGGAGTGATGCTGCCAAAAGCCAAGGAATGCCTGGGACCACCAGAACTCGAAGAAGCAAGGAAGGATTCTTCCCTAGAAACTTCCCTAGAGGGAGCAGGGTCCTGCTAATAACCTTGATTTTGGACTCCTAGCCTCTAGAACTGTGAGAGAATAAACTCCTGTTGTCCTAACTCATGAAGCTGGGTGGTATTTTTTTTCATAGCCACCCTAAGGAACTAATATAGCCAGCGGGGTGCTTGTAACAGAAAATGGGTAAATATGTTATTCTCATGAGCATTTTTACTTTAAATCTAATAAACTCAAGAACTGATGCCTTAAACACAAAGAAACAAAATCTCAGCTGGTGGAGTTTCCAGCAGTGTGCGAAGTAGTGGGGTTTTTAGGTAAGGGCCCTTCCCAAGTTCATCTTAAGTCATCCCGGAATGGCTGCCAATGTTCTTGTCTATGTGGCCAGAGCAAGGGTGTGAATCCCTTGGAAGGCAGTAAGACATTAACGAACACTAACGTTCCCATTTCCCAAGTCACTGCCCCATGTCTGGTTCAGATGAAAACTTAATTTCAAAGTGCAAAAATTATGAACATATTTAGAACTTGTACTGAAAACAGTTAGAAAAATACAGAATAATATTAGGCAAGAAATTTGCTCTCTGGTCTGCAAATATTGACTGATCTGTTTTCCAAGCACTGCATTAAGAGGTAAGACATACCAGGTCTGTCCAGAGAAAGTCCAGCCATTGTTAATATAATGAGAATTGTTTGCACGACATCGATGTGACCTGGCAGCCACGGAGAGTGGATTGGAATGCGCATGCGTGAACAATGACAACTTCACTGTACTAGTCAGTGGGGGCAGTAGACATCATAGAATGTGCATGTATACCGTGCAGCCGTTGCATTCAAAATGACTGAGCAAGTAGAGCAACGAACCTGTGTCAAATTTTGCATTAAGCTTGAACATTCCTCCAAGGAAACTATTCAGGTGATTCAGAAGTCTGCAGCTATGAGTAACTGGTGATGGGAAGCTTCATCAAGACAACACACCCACTCACGCATCACATCTCAAGCAGAGTTTTTCGGCAAAACATCAATTCATCCAGGTCACTCAGCGCCCCCTACAGCCCAGATTTGGTGCCCTGTGACTTCTGGCTTTTCCCAAAACTAAAATCACCTTTGAATGGGAAGAGATTTCAGACCATCAAAGGGATTCAGGAAAATATGACACGGCAGCTGATGGCAATTGGGAGAACTGTGTGAGGTCCCAAGGTGCCTCCTTTGAAGAGGACTGAGGCATCATTGTCCTATGTACAATGATTCTTTTATCTTGTATCTTCTTCAGTAAATGTCTCTATTTTTCATAGTACATGGCTGGATACCTTCTAGACAGGCCTCATACAAATGTAATCTAAAGCAGAGGGTTAACAACTCTACATGTGAAATAGTCTGAAAAAAAATAACCCTAACTCTGATCAAACTTTTAGACCTAACTATGAATTATATTAACTACAGAGAAGAGAGGGCCATGTTAAGAAACAACATGGGGTTGGAACCAGCAATGCTTCTTAAACTTTAGCTGCATGGAAATCTCCTAGAGAGCTTCTGGGAGCTGGACAATTCTAATTCAGCAGGTTTGGAGTGGAACCTGAGATTCTGCATTTCTAACAAGCTCCCATTTGATTGAGACCACAGTTCCAGAACCACTGCTATAGAAGATAGTTTTTTTTCTACAACAACAGCCAAAATTACAAGGAAAATAAGAGATGGAGGAAGAACATTTACATTAAAAAGATATGTGACATATATAACAATACAAATTTGCATATGGGTGTGTATGTACGACAATCAGTGAAATTTGAACACTGAATGGACATTTGATGATCTTAATGAAATATTGTCAGTGTTCTCAGTTTTTTTAAAAAAGAATACTGCAATATTTATGAATGAAATAATAAGATGTCTAGGATTTACTTAAAAACAACTCAGGGAGAGGGTAGGCAGGGAGTATAGATGACACATGATTAGCCACGGGTTGATCATTGCTGAAACTAGGTAATGGGGACATGGGGATTCCTTAAGTTACACTCTGCGTCTGTATATATCTGGGACTTGGCATAATAAAAGAATAAATAGATCCAGTAGAGGGTCATCTGTGGATTCATCTAATGTACAATACATGCAGGGCCCACTGTGTGCAGCGTTTTCACATGTATTTTATTTAACTGTCACAACATAATTAGTCCCATCTTATGGAGGTGCAGATGGCTCGATGTCGTGCTACTAGTAAGTGGTAGGGCTGGGAACTCACATTCAGGCTTTCTGGCTGAGTATGGTGCTCATTCCACTGTTTCAGTGGCTATCACATCTGAAAAAGTGAAAGAATCACCTTGGGCGCTCATTTGAAATGCAGATTCCAGGTCCCCCGCCCAAGTGATTTTGATGCAGGGGACTTGGAGTGAGGCTCAAAAATGTGTATTTTAATAAGTCTGCCAAGTGACTTGGAGGCTGTACCTTGAGAAACACAGCCTTAGAGAGCTGAGCCAACTGGAATGAAGAAAGAGAGTATCCGGCCTCCCAGGAAAGACACCCAAGTTCAGAAGCTCGCGAGAGCATTGAACCAATCCTTGGTTCCTTCTGTATTCAGGTGATGAATCAGGTTTGGGCTGGGTTTCTAAGCCCTTCCACGTGGGCTAAACGATTAATGCTATATACTGCGGTGGAAGCGGCAGGGTTTGAATCACCTGGAACAACCCCCTCCAGGGCGTAGAGCAGAAAGGTGCGCCGAACTCACGCACAAGCACCAAGTACCATATTTCTATTAAAGCAGCGTCTTCCCAAGGCTGTAAATATCGGGTGTTTTCCTCCTTTGCCGCACAAAGGAATGAGTTCTTGTCTAATTCTAATCTTGTCTGCTGTTGCCTGCCAAAGCCTTTAGTGAACAGTCTGGAGTTCTCTGTCTTCTTGTGAAATGCTAATAGAGCAGCTGGCAGGGTGAATGTTGGGGGAGGGTGCCATTAACTTCTTTTTGAGATTTGGGGAGACAAAGTTGACACCCCTTCCGATACCCCATCTCCCCGTCAGAGAAGGCTCCTGGAACCTGATCTCGTTTTTGCTGATGAATGGGACTTAGAAGGCAGATTATATCTTCTAACTCAGTAGTTCTGCACCTTGGCTACATATTTTTAACATCTGGAGAAATGTAAAATCTCCCAAGGCCTGCCCCCTCCCACTCCACTCCAGACTATCATATCAGAATAGCTGCAGTGGGCCCCAGGTGTTTGGATGTTTTAGAAATTCCCAGGTGATGCCTATGTGCACAAATGTAGAAAATATAAAATCATTCATAGTACACAGTTCTAGCTGTGCAGAAGCTGGCAGTGAAGTCGGGGAAACAAAGTTGATATGCCAACATAAAAGTGAAAATAGTAATGAAAGAATTAAGTAGCAACTCAAGATATTTTACTACAGTTTCTTCTTACATGCGTACCTCCTAAGGGGCTTTAGAAGAGAAAGCAGTTATGGAGGTGACCCAGGAGGTTCTGACCTGTGAGGCAGACCATAAGGATGTGAAAAATTGGGGTAGTGGAGGGAGAGAAGAGGGTAGGGAATGGAGACAGGACTTCTCCAGGTAGGTGGAGAGGCCCACACTCGAGTTTCCACGCTGAGTTTCATGGTGCTAAGTTCTCCACTTCTAGAACACACTGGGTATCTCATTTCTACCTCCTGACTGAGCAGCCCAAGGATTTACTGGAAAGAAGACTGTGCTGTGAATTAGGAAATCAGACAAGGGTGGGCAAACCTCACCCTCTCTGGCCCTTAGTCTCTGCTGAGTGAGAGGCAGGAAGTAAGAGAACTTTAAAGCCCTCTTTCCATCTGCGATTCTATAATTCAGGTCCCACAGCCATGAGACACAGACTCTACTTTTAAAGTAAGTCTTATTAAGGTATAATTTATATCCAGTAAGTGCACCTATTGTGAGTGTATCTTTTTTTTTTAGCATTTTATTGAATCCATTGGGGTGACATTGGTTAATAAAATTATATAGGCTTCAGGTGTGCAACTCTACAATACATCATCTGTATATTGTACTGTGTGTTTACCACCCCAAGTCAAGTTTCCTTCAATCACCATTTATCCCCTCTTTATCTTCTTCTACTTCTCTTCACCGCCCCCCGCACCCCTTCCCTCTGGCAATCACCACACTATTGGCTGTGTCTATGAGTTGTTTTTTTTTCTTAATCCCTTCACCTTTCTCACCCAGCCCCCAACCCCCTCCCCTCTGACAGCTGTCATTCTGTTCTCTGTATCCATGAGTCTATCTTCGTTTTGTTTGCCAGTTATTTTGTTCATCAGATTCCACATATAAGTGAAATCATATGGTGCTTGTCTTCTCTGACTGGCTTATTTCCCTTACCATAATACTCTCCAGGTCCATCCATGCTGTTGCAAAAGGTAAAATTTCCTTCTTTTTTACAGTCAAGTAGTATTCCACTGTAGAAATGTACCACCGATTTTTTTTTATCCACTCATCTACTGATGGGCACTTGGGCTGCTTCCAAATCCTGGCAATTGTGATAGCACTGCAGTGAGCTCAGAGGTGCATATATTCTCTCCATCAGTGCTTCAGATTTCTCTGGATACATTCCCTAAGTGGAATTGCTGGATCATAAGGAAGTTCTGTTTTTAATTTTTTGAGGTCACTCTGTACTGCTCACCATGTTGACTGCACACCTATGCAGTCCCCATCGTAATGGAGATAGAGAACATTGCCATCACCCCCAACAGTTCCTCTTTGCCTCTTCACGGTCAACTGCTGCTCCCCTACTCTCCACCCCAGCTCCAGGTAACTGACCCATTTTCTGCCACTGTAGATTAGATTTGGTTTTTTCCAGAGTTTAATTAATGTAATCACAGTCTTTTGCGTGTCTTCTTTTATTCAGCATAATCATTTGAAATTCATCTGTCAGTGTATCTTAGTAGTTCATTACTTTTTAATGCTGAAGAGCATTCCATTGAATGGCTATATCATGATTTCTTTATACATTCATCTGTTAAATGTGAGTTGTTCCTACTTTTTGGCTCTTATGAATAAAATTACTATAAGCTTTTATATATAAGTTCATGTGTTAACATACACTTCAATTTTTCTTGGGCAAATACCTAAGAAGGAAACTGTTCGCATGGTTGCATGGTACATATTTTATATACTTAACGTTATAAGAAGTTGCCAAATCTTTCCAAAGTGGCTGCAGCTTTTTGCATTCCAATCACTGATATAATAGGTGTTCCATTTGCTCTACATTGTTGTTAACACTTGGTATTGTCAGTCTGTTTAATTTAGCCACACAGGGTCTGCTTTGATCTTAGCTTTTAGATTATGTCTACACAGCAAGGGACCTGAGGGCATCTCAGCGGGTCCCCTGTATTATGCAGATTGGCCCTAGGATAGGTTCAGTCTTATAAAATATAGGTGTCTCAGTGTTCTTTAAGGTCCAGACACAGTGGTCAGTTTTACCAGAGGTTTAAGGCCAGGATGGGCCTGGTAAATTGACTCAATCTTCACCATCCACAGTGGATACAGCTTTAAGTTCCTTTGCAGGATTTCACAAGCCCAGCACCCACTGCCTCTCTGGGCTCTCCAAGAGGGTTCCTGACATATTTTTAATGAAGAGAGGCTGCCTTTGGGGAGCAAGATTCTTTTCTTCCCACTTGTGCCAACCCCTTCTTTTTATGACATGCTTTAATGAGGGAGGATGAAGAGAGAAAATGAATGCCAGATGTATCTGAAATGGGTCTGAACAATAATTACTTTCTGCAGTGAAATTACAGAAATTCTCCATTCAATATGCTTTAGAAAGGGCTGGCAGGAGAGAAATGTGTGTTCCTGAAAGCACAACTAAACGAGCACATTTCAAAGTTCTAGTATAAAAAAAGATGTCAAAAACTCCTCAAGAAAGCCAAAGTTTAACACGCCCCTTCCACTTTTTAAAAGGAAAAATAGGAACTGAACCTCCATGAAAGAATGTGAACAATCAGCCCTGTGAGCGATGGGCTCCTCTCACGCTGGACTCCAAAACAGCAAGGGGAGACGCGTGGTCCGCCCTACCTTCTCAGCCGCAGGGGAATCTAACTGCGCGAACATTGGTCGGACGCGTCTCCAGAATCCAGAGACAGGAGCACTGCAGTTGGGTAGCTCACTCCTCCTCTGCCGGTCCACAGCTTGTCTACGACGAACGGCTGAGAGCTGGAGTGAACACGAACTGCAGCTCTGTTCTTGAAGGGTGACTACCAGGGAGGCGGTGCTGCTGACTCTCCCAGGGAGACCTCCTGCACCCATTGAGGGGTCCAGAGGTTCCCCTGAGAAGGCATGGCCTCTGCCGTAAGAGTCCAGTATTTTCTCTTAGAAGTCCAGTATGACTTACCACCTTCAGCAGGTGCCAACTTGACTGGCCATCCGCACAGCCCGTTTCAATTGCTGACTACAGCCATTTTTCTGTCATTTACTTATTTACCTACTACCACCCCCTCCAATGAAATGAGGTAGTCTATAGAAAATGCAAATTTCAGAATATAAAATTAAACATCAGGTACAGAGAAAACATTTTATAATGGGAGGTCAACTGTGAACATGTCCACTGTTCCCTAAGGCTCACTTCACATGTTTGCTTTTGAAAAAGTTGAAGGGTTACAAATGTCAATATCTTGGTTGTTATATTCTGCTACAGTTTTGCAAGATGCAAAAACTACTTGGGAAATTAGGTAAACGGTACATGGGATCCCTCTATATTATTTCTTATGACTGCATCTCGATCTAAAATCTGGTTTTTTTAAAGCATGGAAGGGCATAAAATACTAAAGAGATACAATAATACATGGATTTGGTCTGAGTTTCAGGGAGGCCAAAGGGAAAATGGAAATGATCACGTGATTAAGGAAGCTGAGAAGTCCCGAGACCTGCCGTCTACAGTCCTGAGAACCAAGAGAATCATGGTGTAAGTTCGAATCTGAGTCCTAAGGCAGGAGGTCCAGCTTGAAGACAGACAGACAGCAATTTTTTTCTTTTTCAGCTTTTTCTTCTATTCAGGCCTCCAACACATTGGATGAGGCCCACCCACACTACAGAGGGCAACCTGCTTTGCTCAGTCTACTGATTCAAATGTTAATCTCTTCCAGAAACACCCTGACAGATACACCCAGAATAATGTTCAGCCAAATTTCTGGGCACCCCATGGCCCAGTCAAGTTGACATACAAAATTAACCACCACAGCCTCGAACAAAGTCACTTCACTTCTCTGTGCCCATTTCCTCATTTGAAAATGGACATCATGACAGTGCCTTCCTCACCCGGCCGGGGAGATGTCCGGGAGGGACAGAATGTACAAAGCACGTGGAAGAATGCTTGGAATACAGTAAGCGCCCCGGTCCTGGGGAGGGAAAAGTAGGAAAGGGGCAAGGAGAAATCAGACAAGGGCTTCCTAGCGAACTTGACTCCAGGGCCCCTTTTCTCCTTCTTTCTCTCTTTTTTCAGCAATTAAAAAAGATATATTTTATTTATCCATTTTAAAGAGAGGGAAGAGGAGGAAGAAAGAGAGAGAGAGAGAGAGAAACATCGATGTGTGGTTGCCTCTCGCTCACCCCCAACTAGAGATTTGGCCCACAACCCAGGCATATGCCCTGACTGGGAACTGAACCAGCGACCCTTCGGTTTGCAGGCCGGCACTCAGTCCACTGAACCACACCAGCCAGGGCTCAGCAATTTTGATACCAACATTCAAAAAGGTTCTGATTCCCCAGTGACACCTCCTTCACTTTCACAGAGAGTATCATTGCTCCACCCAGGATTTCCGAGCAGGAGGACAGAGAGAGGGCTGGGTCGGTCTTAGGGACTTGATTGTCTGCTGCCCTGACATTTGACATGTGGGAATGGAGTGGCTACCTCCCACAACCTTAATTGCCGTTGACAAAACACAAGAAGCCCAAAGGCATTCCCACCATGCTGCCCAGCTCCCTGTGCTGCTGCACTTATTCAAATGACCATGGCAGAAAATATCTCCGTGGAAACAGTTAGGCAGTTAACGTCACAAGCTGGGGATCATGCTTTACAGTGCAAGCTCAAGGAGGCAAGAAGAGGTGGCGGCCGAAATGGTTTATGGGAAAGAAGTCTCCCCTTTACACACAAATATCTAAAAACTATTAATTTTGGGGCAGCAGCAAGGAAGAAATACATGAAAGGAAAATTGATTTCTATTTAAATGGTATGTTTTCATCACCTTTCTTCAGAGCCTAAGCATTCATCTTTGAGTACCTGTGCTAATTGATTTCAAATGCAATTCAACGCAATCGCTGTAGAATAATAAATCTCAGGGCAAAGAGGCTAAGGGGAAACTTGAGCGGAACAGGAGGGGTATCTAACCTGTGGCACTTAAAAGGTGTGTCTGGTCATCCTGGGATGAGTTTGGCAACAGTCCCCTGTTGACGAGGTGGGACAGTGCCAGCAGCAGGGGCTGCTCCATTGTTTGTGGAAAATGGGCAATCTCTTGAACTTGAAATCCTCCTGCTGCTCCAAGGAGTGTCAATTTCTAGTCCACTGCCGGGGGCTCTGGTAGCCCTCTTTCGAAGGCAGAGACACTCTTGTGGCTGCTCTTCCATTCTTCCTTAAAGTGCCTGTTGCATTCTTTCCCAAGGACCTCCCTCCCCCGCCCACGGGCAGGCTCTCCCTGGCAAGCCTCTTTTGTACAACCCTCTTCTTCCTAGACTTGTGCTCATTCCTCTCCAAAGGTTTGGGAGATGAGTAGCTAAGCTGGTCCCTAAAAGGCATGACAGAGCCTCATTAGAGACAGAGCAGTCTACCACAGTTGGAGATGTGAACCTCAAAATGATGTTGGTCCAGCCTCCGTGGCTGGTCACAGAGGGCAAAGTAGACCCTTTGGGCTTCACCCAAGTGATCCCCTATGGGTGCCCACCCTCCAGTGCCAGAGAGTTGCCCTTGCTCACCCCTGGGAGAGGTGAGGGCTGAGGGCCTGAGCACTGGGATGCAAGGCTAGACAGGAAGGAGTCAACAAGGGCTCTTGCTTAGTCTGTGGCCACGTGGCAGCTTTAATGTAGCTTTCCTGAGCCAGAATCTAGCCAGTAAGAAGGAGAACCAATAATCTGTCAAAAGACCTGTGCGAAGAAGCTGAACAATCACAGAAAAATGATGTGCCCGCTCCCGAAAATAGTTCATGGGAGATCAGCCCAATCTCTGACCACCGGGTCAGCAGGTGGCCCCACCTGAAGGTAAGAGCAGGTGGTATGGCGAACCTGCAGGAGCCAGAGCAGACCTGGGCCTGGAGACCTGCTCCCGCCTGGACGGCTGCTGCATCCTAATGGGCTTGTAAGGTGGGTTGCTGGTAGGTTTGAGCAGGACGGGAGACAACACATGTCATCAGCAAATCTCTGTAACTCCCCACTTGATGTTCCCAAAACTCTGCTGTGGCAGAACTGAAGTCTCTCCAAGGAGTTTCCTCCCAGTGATTGTGGTCAGGAGTTCATTTCTGAGAATGGACAGCCCTGCCCACAATGTACCTACGCAAACTGAAAGCAACATCTATATAAGATCAAAATACAGAGCCATTTCAGTTGGTCTTGGCACAAAGGTAATTAATCCAAATTTCCAACACACAGACAAATTATCCCAAGAGGGATTAAATTATAAATGGACCTAATGGTCTCATTCTTTATGATATGCATTCAGTACTTATATAAGTACACTTAAATTTAAAATAGTTGCTTCTGTTTTATACAACATGAAATGAGCTGTGTCCTCACATCCCCCATATCTCTCCTTTACTTTCATGCTCATTCATTCATTCATTCATTCTCTACCCTCATGAAGCTTACTGTTCAGTGGGAGAAGACAGGCATTAAACAGTTAGCTGAGCATTTCTTCCTGTATTGTGGGGATATGATAAGAGGGGTTTAAAGCAACTGGCTAAGCGGAGTCAAGCTTTCATTTCCCCAGTCTGCCCATCTCCCACCTGCCCACCCCCATTGAGCTATTGATTTCTGACATGCCCATGATGTAAACTCACATGTTGTGATATCGGTCAGTATAATGCTGACAAAAGCAAAAGAAGCCCCTCTGGCTCACGCTGAGCGTTCCTGCTCTCCCACCCACTGCCCACTGCAGCCAGTTCCTGAATTACTTTTACAGCTGGGGGGAGGCAGCAGCAGCAAAGGCACCCCATGGAGAGAGGGAGATGAATAAAACTTCTGCTGGGCCCATTGATCTCCCCTCAGAGCAATTTAATAGTCAGGGAGGTGGGGAAGCAGCAGGGAGAAGTGCTTCCTCACTGCTGTTGAACTCGCTTCCTCGCTTCCGAGGGACAAGGATGACCCCAAGTCAATGGACTCGCTGAAGCCAACTCCCTGCTAACAGCTCCTGGGTGACAAACCCCTGACTCTGTAACCCCAAAACAGAAGAGGGAGGCGGGAAGTAATTTGGAATAGGAAGGAACAGGCATTAACAAGCTGGACTTAAAATACCCATTAGGTGATTAAGGGGATTAGGCTGGTATTATTTCTGCAGCTCTCCCTCTGAAAGCCTTGAGCCAGGCTGGGACTCTGCAGCCCAAGTCTCCCTCCAGCCTGGACGGAACCGCACAATGACTCATCTTTTGCCTTGCAAGGCACTGAGGGAGTGTTTTTTGGCCTTTAATGTGCACTGGGCAAAAGTACAGCTTCTCATCATGAAGAAAACCACCATGCTCCCTGCTGGGGGAGAGTTCTGTCACCTCATTCTTTTGCTCCTGGTCCTGTACTGGGAGCAGTTCTATACTGTGGGGCCGGAACTCCAGGCCTGTCTCTGGTGTTCCCAGTTCAAAACTCTATCATGCTATCCCACTGGTGGGAAAATCCTCCCCCTTGGTGTGGCATCCCATAATATAATAAACCCAAGAGAGCAATTTTGGGGGAGTTCTCCATGATTATCTGAAGGCAGAGGGAAACCTAGACAAACATCACTGAGTTCAACAGAGGCAGCTCTTGGTCACCACCCAGGTCCACTCAGAGGAACAGCCCACCAGTGTCTCCTGGTTTAAGCAGCATCTGTGAGTGACCAGGACTGGACCTCAGAGAGAGTGGAGAGGCCTTTGATCTTGCTTCTAAGGGCCCAGCTCCTAGGGTCTGGGTAATGGACCCCCCTCACTTCCCCTGCCCCTTGCCGAGGCCCCCAGCATCTGCCCAAAGTTTCCCACCACCCCCTCCTGGAACCTGGTCTTGGATCTCTGACTTTCACTCCACCAGGTGAACATCCGGGGAGAAAACAGCATTTTAACTGCAATCCGTGCCTTGAACTGAAGAAAGGAAGCTCTAGCTATGGAGAAGCTCTCAAGCATGAGGGGATATTTTGGGAGATCTGGGCCTTCTGGTGCTACTGAAATCACAGCACAGAGCTGGCCACCTGCGTGCTCCTGGCTGGGAGGATTCTGATGTGTGTTAGATGTTGCTCTGGTCGAAATCTGCTGAGCTCCCTATACCTTGCCCCCAGTGTGGTAAGATGGGAGCGACAGCGCTGGCAGTCAATGTAGACTTCAGAATGGTGCCAGCTCATAGCAGGATCTCTCAATCCAGTGCTTGTGGTGGGTTCAGGAGGCCCTACACCGAACTCTCTTCAGGAGGTAAAACTTTATTTGCACACAACTCTCCTGCCCCTCCAAGCTGCCCTTTCCTGGGTCATCCGCTGGTCTTCGTGGGCTCCTGACCCTTTGTACTCTGGACCTCCAGGCTTTCTTCAGATTGTCACATAGAGGGCCAAGTGTCCCCAGCATGCTAGAGGGACTCCTTTTGGGTGACAGAAAACTCAAGAAGCTAGTGTCTTCAATTCGTCTGGGGAGGAGACTGTTCCTAGTTTTCAGGGACGAGTAGTAATCCTAGTGGGTTCCCCACCCTCGGCCCCGCTTATCTTCAATGTGGTCCGTTTCGATGACATCAACAGGTGTTCACTGGGCATCTATTAGATGCCAGGACCTGGGAAGACTGTAATAAACACGCTAAACTAGTCCCTGCCCTCCTGGAACAATTAGTCTAGAGGATGAAAGGGGAGGCAGTTGGGGAAACAGAACATTCTAGCACAGTGTGGGAAGGCACTGGCAAGAGAAGCAGAGGCTGCAGTAGGGCCTCTTGAGCTCTTGATGGAGGTCGGGAATGGAGATCAGTGAGGAAGCAATGTCTGAACTAAAACTCAGAGAGTGAGCTGGAGTTAGGGGATGGCGGAGAAGGGAAGGAGAGAAGAGGACTGCAGGAGGGGGGAAGAACATGTGACAGGAGCGAGGCGACGGAAAGCTGGGCCGAGCATGAGGAACTGGAGAACGTGTAGCTGGAACCTGGTTGGCAGATGATGGAGGAAGTGGGGAGAGATGAGGCTAGAGAAATCACAAGGGTACAAGTCCCAAAGCGCTTTGCAAGCCCAACTAAGGGTTTGGGCTTCCTCTCTCTTAAGGGCACTGAGAGCTCAGTGGAAAGGTTTAAGTCTAACATAAGAAAGTGATGGGTCAGATCTGTGTTTGAGAAAGATCTTGCTGGTTGTGATAAGGAGCAGAGATGAGCCGAAGGTGGAGCTGGCAGCAGGAAGATCCGGTCAAGGCAACTGCAGAGCCCAGGCTACAGATGCCCAGGGAATATGAGTGGGGATGGAGCCAAGGAAGGGGGAAGTGATGGAGAAGGACATGTCCTCTGGGAATGGTCCAATGTATAAATCTCACTAATAGGGCAGCTCTCACTAAACACAACCCATTTCCTGGAATGGGGGACTCAAGAGGAGGAAATTAATCTGGAGCGAGAAAGTCTCCCAACTGCAAGCGTAGACGCTAGTGTATCCATGTCCCCCCGCGACACATCAGGCCTCAAGCTCCTTGTCATCAGCTGATGGGTCATACTCTCCTTCGTGTCCCCAGATCTGGCACATAATTGGTGGTTAAAAAAAAAATACAGGCATGAATACATTAATAAATGAAAATAAGACAAAGTCTCTAACTTCAAAGTTCTTAGAGTCTTATTGCAAGACAAGATTATCCTACATCAAACAATTAAAAAGCAGCACAAGATAGAACATAATTAAGTTCTAAATCATCTGGTTCAGGCTGTAAGTGCCGGAGTTTCAGAGAAGGGAAAGATCAATGTGGGCTGCAGGAGTTAAGGACGGCTTAAACATAATTCCCCGACATTACAGTGCCCGGGAAACAACAGGGCCGGTCTCAGAGCCGAAGAGAGATGAAAGCCAGCGCGGAGCCTTATTTACCCAGCATTGTACAGCAGGCCACCGTGGTACAGAGGGGCTGAATGAAGAACACTGGCGTTGGGGGTTCATGTTGTTCAAGTGGATTTATTCCTGCACAATTAATAATGGGCTCTGACACAATTAATTCTCACTGTATTCTTTTGTTGAAGATTTTTTTTTTATTAAAATGAAATTCACATACCATAAAATTAACCATTTTAAAGTATATGATTCTGCAGCATTTAGGACATTCACATTGTGTGTAACTACCTCCTCTGTCTAGGTCCGTTTTCATCACCCCCAAAGAAAACCCTGTTTATTGTATTCTTGAGTGAGCAAAGCAATAATGGTAGACTGAAAAGAGCCCTGAAATACAGGACCTGGAGCTGTCCTCTGAAGCCTTTCATCAAGTTGCTCAAATTTGACCCAGAGCAAGTCACCAATGACTTCTGGGCCTCAGTTCCATCATTTGTAAAATGGGGAATTTGATTAAGATGATAACCCAGGTCTCTTCTAGCTTTACTACACTGTAATTTGAAATACAGTTGTCTTTCACATTTAAAGATGATTAGCATAAAAATACAGGTTGACTATAATACACAAAAAAATGTCGTAGTGAATGTGCATGTGTGTGTCTGTGTAGTTAAGGGGCAGAGATGGGAGGAGAGGGGAGAAGCTAAGGTTCAGGCAGACCCAGAATGAGGCATCTATGAAGAGGGGGCTTGGGCAAGGGAATCCAGCTAGCTCTCCTGTTGTTGTTCAACTGCACATTTTTGGGTTTAGCCCCTCGGTAGCCTGTGGCTGAATTCAGTAACCGGAAGGGCTTGTTCCAGAGTTGCGTTTGTATCCTGGACAGTTCTGTCTACTCCTGATGCTAAACATTTCTTTCTCTTTCTTCCTGCCTCAAATCTTTAATTACTACTTTCCTTTACCAATATCTTCTTGCACACCTCATGGGCAGAACCTGTTCCCTAATCTCCAAATAATTTCAAATTTATAATTTCAAACAGAGAGAATTTATAGTCCAAGAAAATGCACAGAATTTCCGAACTCCTGGAGCAAGACAGGGGTGATCACCTGCCAGATGCCCTGCATGCATGGGAAGTCTTCTGAAATTCAAGCATTATTTGCAAGTAGCCTGTTGCCAAAATCTAATCTGTTGTGAAGTATCTGTTTAAGTATCTTGTCCAGTTTGCCACTGGGTTTTCTGTCCTTTTCTATTATTTTGTGAGAATATTCCCATATATTTTCTAGATATGAGCCTTTTGTCATTTATAAGTGTTGCAAATATTTCGGCTGTGGCTTGCCTAACTACTCTTAAAGCTGACTTTTGGTGAGCAGAAGTTCTAAATTTTAATACAGTCCAATTTATTAATCTTTTGTTTTATGGCTAGTACTCTTTGTATCCTGTTTAAGAAATCTTTGCCTACCTTAAAATCACGAAGATATTTTTCTGTGTTATCTTCTGGAAACTTTTTGGTTTCACATTTAGGTCCATGATCCATTTGGAATTAATTTTTTTGCTTATTGTCAAGGTTCATGTTTTTCCTCATACGGATATGCTACACCAGGTAGGTAACCCCCCAAAAAGAGAAAAAATAAAAACAAAGACATAAAAGACTATCTATCCTTTCCCCTGGTCCGCAGTGCCATCTTTGTAAAAATCACAGTGTCTACATATGAGTGAGTTTGTTTCTGAACTTCCTGTTCCATTGCTTTGGCCTGTTGGTCTACCCTTTTGCTACGTACATTGTCTTAATGGCTGTAGCTTTCTAAGTCTGGGTATCTAGTAATAAAAGTTTCTCTCCTGAATCCTTCTTCGTTAAGTGTCCAACCCTACAAGGGATGGTATATATTTGGCTCACCGGTGCTTCTAGGGATTAGCTCTTTAGGCTCCCATTCTAACACGGGTGGGGGGGGGGGCACTGAACAATTCCCTTCCTTGCTGTGCCCCCAGATTTTATCTCCAGCCTTATAAGCTCTAGTCAGCTGCTTGGACTCTGTCTCTCGAAGTGAGCAGGTACTTCTAGGATCCAACTCATGCCCCAGGGCCAGGCTCATCTTGCCAAGCTCCCTCTTCAGCTGGATCTCGACGTCACGCTTCCGGGAGGGCCTAGCTAGCCCTCCGATGCCTTCAAACTGGTACCCTTTAGGTTCTTTCCAGCTTCTCTAGTTCTAAGTGAGAGACTCAGTCTGAATTATCCAGTCTGCCATTGCTGAAGACAAAACTTCTTATCCTCCTTAATATTTAAATATGATTGAAAATGTTCATAAGAAAATAATTTATTAAAATACAAAAAGAGTGATCTCAAATCCACATGACTCTGGGTCACTACATAACTCCTGCATCATCAGGTACTAGCGAGGCTGCTCGCCAGTGAGGTGTTAACCAAAAGTTTGATGCTGGCAGCAGTCCTCAGATCTGAAATGCCTGACTTCACAGGTGCCACCGAAACAGAGGCAGGGTTGGAGCCACACCTGAAGATGGTGACATCTGGACCAGCACTTCTGACATTTCACCAGCCCGGACAAGTCATGTGGTTTAGTGCCAAGTACTCAGAACTAAGAAAAAGGGGAAGAAGTTCAACTGTCTGATTTTTTTCACTTTTCAAAGCACTTCTTTGGGCTGCATCAGAAGCTCCTTATACAGACATGCCTGTCACTGTGAGGTCTTTAATGTTCTCATGGGTGGGGTTTTACATGCAGAAAAGACTATTTTGGGTTTAGTTTTGGAAATAAGGTTTTCAATTTATTGTTAATGAATGCTAACATTTAATGAGGTCTCATTATATGGCAGAGACCATCTAAGAGCTTAAATCTATCATCTTATTTAATGCTCTATCAATATTCTGCCTTTAATGTCAGCACTCCCACTTCACAGGTGAGGATACTGAAGCACAACCAGGTTAATTTACCCGTCCAGGGTGACGCAAGTGAATGGCAGTGCCAGGTTTTAAACCCTGGCAGGTTGGCATCAGCAACCAAGGTCTTAACCATTGTGTTCTCCTGTTTCTCCTTAAAGAGCCAAACTTAAAAACCTGCTTCTAACTTCGACTTTCACATTTAGCTTATAAATCTCATTATTCTATGTATAAGTCTAACCAATTTTAACAACCTCTTTAAGGGAAACTTTGATTCATGGGTGATTCCGTTTATAAACTTGGTTAATTAAATTCCTTTAAACATTTAAAATTGCAGTTATAAATTTACTATGTTCTATTCCCTTTTAAAGTACCTCATTTGACTGATTTAACAAACAAAAACCTCCCAGCTACTTACATTCTTATGAGTCTAATAAATTAAACGTGTAAGTATGGTGAACCCTAAGTTCTCCTAGATGTTTTAACCCTGTGTGTTAATTTCCTAAGATTTCTATTTAATATCACAAGTCTAATGAATCACTCAGTTCATATTTTAAACTAAGATCAGAAGCCTGAACTGTTACTACAGAAGACAAATTCTCTTAAACATTCCATTTAAGATACCAGATATGCACAGAATTCCCTAATACAAAAGCAACAATTTGATTATTTTTTAAACATTTATATTTTAAATTTTGAAAACCCCTAGGTTAAAATACGCTTGCGCCTGGAAACAATTTTGTCATCCTAAACAAATTTGGGGGTTACCTTCCCAGGCCTGTTCTTCTCTCGTCTAGCCGAGGTTTCCTAAGCGACCAGGGTTGTGAATCGTAATTTGACCAGATTCTTGTCTGCAGCCTCCGCACCCAGGCTGAAGCCATGTTCATGGTCACTCCTCGTGGTTTTCAAAACTCAAGGAATGGTGGGGGCGGGGGGGCGCCGTCAGGAAGTTCTTGTTCTCCCCAGGTTATGAATTTAGCTAATTTTTAAGTCATACAGTGTCTATAACCTCTCCTCAGGTAACCAACCGCATACCTCACTGGGTTCAATAATCTATTTGCCACTCCATTCCATTCTGATTTATTTTTTATTCTTCCTCTCTGCGAGGGTTATGCAACTCGTATGGATAGTAATGTAATGACTGATTGAATTCTGCGCATCTCCGATGGCCATGTCTGACTCAAATTACAATTCTACAACAAAAAACGTGCACATATACCCAACACTCTCCCACACACCCTGAGATATTTTTAAGCCCACCTAGAGTCCTATACAACTACAAATAGTTGGTCAATTTGAATGGCCAAGAGAAGTATAAATCTAAGCACTTGCTTAGGTGAGTTGTAAGAGGGATAAATAAGAATATTTGCATAACTGAAATGTGAAGACGCTTTCTAAATAAGCACGAGTTTGAATGAAGATTTGAAATGAAATTCCAGATTAGTTTGGGAACTGCAATTCAGCTGATGGCACAATCCCCTCCCACCCACTCTATCAGGAAAATGTTTCTTTTCTACTTTAAGACTTTTAAAGACAATATGAGGGAGTCAAGTTCATTTTCTCTCCTCTAGACCCAACATGTAAGCCCCTTGTACTTGCATTATCATAAAGCCCTGGTAATTGCTTGAACATGTTCATTTATCCTGCAACCTGCTGGTTTGATCTGCCTGTATTTAAAGGATTGAAGGGGTCTGAGCTCCGGGATGGCTGTGTCGGGACTCAGGTCTGCTTGGAGCAGCGAAGTGGCTGCTGCTTTTGCTGGTGCTGAATCTATTCTGCTTCCCCTCCTTCCCCTCCGCCTTCCGCCCGGAGCTCACCTCAGGGCTAGCTCTCTCAGACACGCTCCCTTCCTCCCTCCCCGCTTTCTGCTCCCTCACCTACCCTCCCTCAATCCAGAGATTGTAACCTTGGTAGATCAACAAGGACCCCTCACTCCCACCTCCCCCCCTTGACCCCCCTCCAAATCTTATTACTGTTGCTACAGTCAGACCCAGGAGAGGTGGATGCACGTATTGATAATCACAGCTGGGGCTGCATAAGCAAAATAAAGCCAGCAAAATAAGACCTAGTGGACAGTCAGAGACCATGGAAAAGCCATCGATTGTTGCTGTGGCTTCTTTCCATACAGCAGAATGAGCGCGAAAGAGCTGAACTCTGGGTAATTTCTAGCAAACAATGTGCTGTAGAGCGTTATTTGTAGGTCCTGAAAATCGAAGTGGAACCCCCAGCTCCCGGTAGAACATGCTTCGTTAGTGTGGAACAAAGAGCTGGCTGCTGGCTGAGGACAGCATTTCCCACTCTGCAGCCCAGTTGGGGAGGAGGTGGCGGCAGGTACAGTGGAAGCTCAGGGAGGCTGTGCCGACCAATCCCTGCATCAGAGAGCGCTCTGGGACAGAGGAGAGCCACCCCCCTTCTCGGTGCCGGGGCTGCCATTTCTGAGGTCCAAGGTGCCGGTCCCGACACTCACCAGCTATGTGAGCTTCCACAGCTGTCCATCCCAGAGTCCTCAGTTTCCCTCCTGCTTTCATCATATGGTTCTTGTGAGGACCAAGGAGGGCACAGCGATGTAAAAGCATCTATTTCATATGTACCTGTATGATTTTTAAAGACATGCCTAGTGTCACGAGTGGTAGGAGTCTACATCAGGGCCCAGCGTGGTCAGGCTCCAGAGGAAACCAGTGGCGCACTCAGCTGTGGTTATGGGAGAGTTTGGTGAAGGGATGCCTACAAAGGAGAGACAGGGTTCAGGGAAACCAGCAAAGGGCAGCAAACACGGGGTTAGCACAGCAGGGGAAGCAGGTTCCAGAACCTGGGGAGCCCTGAGGCGGTGGCTGTGGAAGAAGGCTGTCCCAGGAAGGCTGTTGCCCTTGTTAGGAGGACGCCAGGGGGTGGCTCATGCAAGAAGAACGTGGAGGTGGGGCAGCAAATACCTGCCTTCACTTCCACTCGGCCTCTGGCCCCTGATCTCTGGGAGAGAGCTGCGCTGGCCCGGCCCGGCGGGAAGCCAGACCTCCCAGGGCCAGAGCAGGAGAAGGAGGGTAAAGAGCGGTTCTGGGGATGTCCATACGGTGCCCTGCTTTGTGTCCCCATACACCCTGTGACTTAGCCACTTGTATACCATTTGTCCACATTAGATTCCTTGGAAGTGGGGGCTCTACTGGCTTGAACGGATTCAACAAAAAAGTAGCTGGAAGGTAGTTGCTGGAGTTGGTTCAACAGCAACAATGTCAGGGGAGGAATCTCTAATTCTCTTGGCCTTTCTTTTATGTTTGTCACCTCGTGACATGACCCAAGTATCTCCTCATTCTAACCTCAGTGCCTAGTATGGTCCCTGGAACACAGAGAATACTCAGTAAATTAGGACTGAATGGAGTGATGGCCCAACCACCAAGGGAAGATAGTCAAGAGAGGGACGCTTCTCAACATACACATTTTTTAAAAAAGCAAACAAGCAATGCTTAGCATATATGCATAAAGCGGCATCAGGCACTGAGACACTGTGGTAAAATATCTGGTGGCAGGAAGCCTTCTGGGGACCTCAGACCCCAATCAGAAAGATCAGGACCTCTGCCTCCACACGAAGCCCCCTCCCTGAAGCCTTCTCTCTCCAAACAATACAAGGCAGCTCCCCTCCTTCAGCCCTCACGGCAGTTAGTCTCAGCGGAAAGGCAAATCTATCCAGTGTGGCAGCTTTTCCATTGCATTTGGGCATCTGCATGCTAAATTGGGCCAGGGATGACTGAAAATGGAAATGTACCAGAAGCGATTTTCCTGACAGACTCCTAGGTGCCTCCTCCCCCTCCTGCTGGTGGGCGCAAGGTGGGAAAGGAAGGGTGAAGTTTGTCCCAAACACCTCCTCTCTGCCAAGGTGAACTCAGAGAAAATGTGCCTTGAACAGTAAGGAAGGGAAACTGAACCTGCTTTTGCCTGGGGCCCCATGCTCTACTGGCCAAGCATTTCCAGGAAAATCAAACCTGCTGGGCTGGCATCCCTGGAAAGGAATGGAGCTCAGAAATGCGCAGAGGTGTCCTGGCCCTCGGTCACTTGGCAGTAAGGTCAGCCCCAAGCAGAGGCTGTCAAGTGGGTCTTGTCATATTTACGACAGTACAAGCACAGGAAGGGCTGGTAGCAACCGGCCCTGTGGTTTATTAGTGATCAACCACCCCGGCAGGCAGGAAAGGCTGTCCAGAAAGTTAAATGACCAACATAATTGGCCTAAGACAAGGGACCAGTGTAAGACCACTGCGTCTCCCCTATAGCCCTGGGGTTACTTCTAACACCTCTCGCAGTTTTTCTGGTTTGAACATAAATGTTTTCTTTAGCATATTAGTTTATGAGAGTTTCATTGATTATCATAAGATAAATAGTGTCATTTTGAAAAACATTTTTCTCTCTTTCATCATTTTAAATAAAGGGGACGATACATCAAATGGCAAAAACTCTCCTTAGGTTTGGGTTCTTTCTGGGCCCATATATTTTGCAAAATAGATTTTTCAACTCACTGGAAAGAGACCCAGAATCAGAAAGAAAAATGTAAGGGTTCCCTCTGTTGCTTGTGCCAATTTCCTTGAAGTTGAAAATCCATCTTCCCCGGCCTGATGCGGGCTAATTGCCAAATTGGGTTGCTGTCTCCTCACTTTCCTACTTATTTATCTTCTTGGATGGTCTCCAGACCTGGCTCATAAAGGGCCACAAAGGGGTTGAAATGGGTTTTTTCCCTGGGCCAATTTAGGGGGGTGTGGGGGAGGCAGAGCTATGTTAGCCATATCCATGACAACCATTCGCTTCCATAAATCCCCCTCTCGGCCATCAGGCCCGCTGCGCAGGGGCGTTCCTGGCGGCGGTCTACATGGCCAACTGTCTGCTTGGCCTCTGCCCGCCCTTCCCCAGTCCCACACTGAGTTTCACAGCCAAACCTCAGCCTCCTGGTGTGGGGGAGGGTTGAAGGTAACCTTTTCTCAGGTGCCTTGAAGTATCATTTCTTATTTGAGTCATTTCCTAAATGTCTGTCAGCTATTTTGAAGACAAATTTGAAGAAAGGGCTTTTATTCTGGTTATGTAAAATGCCTTAAAGGCAAAGAGTTCAGCTTATGTCCGTTTTTTGTGCCCTACACTAAGGACCAGGCCTGCGCTCCTGAGGCAGCTCTGCAGCTGGAGTTGCTGGCCCAAACCTGGGCTCAGGAGCCCTGGACGTGAGCCCAGCTCCGCCCCAGACCTGCCACTAACTAAATGTGCTGAATGGGCCAGTTACTCATTCTCTCACTCTGCAGGGAGCTATTGTGAGGACCCAATGAAACCATGACTTTGATGGCCACAAAAGATTCTAGAAAACAGCTCCTGAGAAAACAGAACCTTGGGGCTGAGAGAGCAGCAAGCAGCCCCTAATGATCTTGGGACACAGGGGAAGCTCCCAGGTAGGGGCACCCAGCTTCTTCCAAGTGCAGGTCTTATATCCACACCGGAGGTGTGAACACTCAGGAGGAAGGTCTTAAATGGAAGCCCTGGAAACATCCCATTCAAGGTGTCAATTCCCTACTCAAAAGCAACCCGTAGTTCTGAATATGTTCCAAACTCTCAGGTCCCACATTCAAGGTCCGCACCCCGGCGTCTCTCCTCCAGCCCGAGCCCTCCTCTCCATTGCCCGTCTGCCCCCGTCACTAGAAGACAGCTCCCATTTCCCCGCCCTCCCCCCCGGACACCTTCCTCTTGGGGTCCACGTTCCCCCTCATGCCTCTTTGTCTAGGGCATCTTCTCCCACCAGCCCACTCCACCTGGATCTCTCCTCCCCCTGGAGCGCAGCACTTGCCGCCCCCCTCACTAAGCAAAACTTATGCACTGCCCCCATTCGGGGGTGTTTTGAGCTGTTATTCAACACTTGGATGAAAATTTAACTTTTTCTGAGTTTCTACTTTGTTTTTGAAAGTAGGATGGGAACTCCTCTGGGGACAGGAAGTGTGTCTAATTTGTCTTTGTATCCCCTGGCAGACAGTAGGTATTTAATCAATGTGCACTGAGTGATCAATATGAAAATCATCCCACCTCTAGAGATTTGCTCAGATCCAAAAACATAGAGCAGAAAACAGTCTTATTCAGTGACTTAGCTGAGAGCCCTCCTGACCTGGGAACGAACCCCGCGCCTCCATTCAGCCACCGCCCAGTGCCTAAAAGGACTCTAAGCAATGCCTCACTGGTAACACCGTGTGCTCACAGAGCCAGCAAAAGAAAACTACCTACTTGGTCTTTGTTCTCTCTCTCTCTCTCTCTCTCTCTCTCTCTCTCTCTCTCTCTCTCTCCCCCCCTCCCCCTCCACCCCTCCCCCTCCCTCTCCCCTCTCTTTCTAGACCCCCACTTCCATCTGCTCCAACATAGCTGTTCACTCACAGCTTGATGCAGCTTAGTAATAATTGCTAAAATTTATCAAGTGCCTATGAATGCTCAGAACGGTGCTCGCACTTCCCACGGGCTATTTCGCCTGTTCCTGATGGGGCCTATTTCCTACTCTAAAGGTGCTGAAATAGCAGTGAAGTCCTCGCCCAGGGTCAAGTACTGGATACATGACTTGACACTCCCCCATTTCGCTCTTATTCTAAAAGCCTCTATTTTAAAACTACTGTAAATTACAAGGTGGATCCCTCATCTTGGTGAGGCGTGGGGCAGCACAGGCTACATGCACCTGCACTGTCTTCCTCTCCACGGAGACCAGGAGCCAGGATGCGATGCTGCACTGTGGTTATCCCAGAGGAGACGGGAAGTCAAAGCTACCCGAATGACGCTCAAGAACCAGTCGATCGAGTCACTTGGGGGTATCCTCATTAGTGCCATGCCACCAGGGGTGTGTGGCATGCTCACGTGACATTGTAGAAAACTCATTGCTGACCAGCACCACATACACGACACTCATTCACTCACTCCATACAGCAAGTGCTTACCGAGTGCCCACTATATTCCAGGCACTGCACTAGGATCATCAGATAGAAAATAAATCGCTGGTCTTGAGGCGCTCACTACCTAGTGAGAAAGCAGACAGGCAGACACACGATCACGGGGCCAAACCGAGGAGTGAGCCATGTTGGCGGAACCTGCAGGAAGGAGAAATCGACGGTGCTGGGGGGCCAGGGGCAACTCTCCTGAGGCCTCTGGGGTCCTGCTTCCCAGATTCACAGGTGTTTGTGCATGTTCACATTTGATACCCGAGCACCTTCCCACTCTCCCATCATCCTTCTTCCACGACACTGACAGGTCTCGCCCTGCTCCGGAGGAGCAGGGAGGTTTGACTGACAGCTGCTCAGCTGGGAAGCTCTGAAAGCTGCCACAGAGACCTGACAGCAGCTCTGAGTGTTCTGGGGAGAGCATGAGGTATGGGAGGGAGGAAATGAAAGGGAGGAGGAAAGAGTTGGGGGTGGAAAGTGCACGGAATAGAGCACTTACCTGGGAGCACCTAAAACCTTCTTTCTCTCTTTCCGTCTCTCTCTCTCTCTCTCTCTCTCTCTCTCTGGAACTGTACTCCCTGGACACTGCTGGAAACAAAACAAACAAACAAACAAACAAAACAAATGTATTTATATACACACATAGGTATATACATATATACATATATATATAATATACGGTTTACAGTCATAATACAAATAAATAATACAATAGTTAATAAACAATAACACAAGAACTCTGCTTTACGTACTCACAACTGTAAACCTCCTTTTGCCACACCCCTGTGTATATGCACACATACACAGATACACATACACACACATAAGCACATACACATAGGAGGGCCTCCCACTTCCCCATTAAGCTCAGTGCCCTTTGTCCTGCCCTTCTCTCTGTGCACACCTCAAACCGATCAAAACTCCGACTGGAGATGTCTGGGATCTAACCTGGCTTTAAACCATCTGGAGCCCATCAGCAGGTTCACCTAGTCCCTGGTCTAAGAAGCCGTTATAGGAAAAATTAATTCAGCACAGCCAAGCTCGTGATGATGGAGGGCAGAATGAATCAATCAAAAGGGTCACGTGTATTTGATGAATGAGAACCTCGAATGAATGAATAAACGAACCTTTATTTGAGGTCTTCCCATGTGCCAAGGCCTGTGCCAGCAATGTTTAAGGGTATTACTTAATTCTCACACTAACTTTATGAGGTAAGGTTTTATCTTCATTTCAAAGGCAAATATTTTGAGGGTCAGAGTGGATGTGTTTCTTTTCCAAGATAACATAAGAACGTTAGTAAGTGGCCAAAGTGAAATTTAGTGGATTCTCCATTGTTCGTGGCTGAAACAAAACCACGTGCTATGCTGGATGGTAGTAGGCACATATGAGAGTGTAAAAAAACAGGAGATACAGTCTTGTACTTGAAGAGCTCACTGATGGCGGAGAGGGATAACGTGCCCTTCAGATACAGTGGGAGTGGAGGGCAAGTACACCCATCGCCAACGAAGCAGGCAACAAGGCATCTCACGGGGATTCAGGGAGGAGGGCTCAGGTCCTGCCTGACAAACGCTGTGTGGGAAGCACAGAGCTCTAGGCTCGGAAGAACATGGGGGTTTCTTAATGAGGACTAGGTTGGTCTGGTGCAGGGCTAGGCAAGTAGATAAATGGAGGAGTTAAAGAGCAAGTCCAGAAAGAGGCCCATGGGTAAAAATAATTTACTCTATGACCAAGGCAGCATTTCAAGTTAGTGGGCAAAGGATGACTCAGTCAATAACTAGTTTGGGGACAAATGTCTAGCCATTCGCTAAAAAGAAAAGCTATATGTAAGAAAAGCTTTATACAATACACAAAAATAAATTCCAGAAGAACTAAATATTTGCATGAAAATAACTCTAAAAAGATAGGAGAAAATATAGGTGAATAACTTATCTTAGAGGGAAAAACTTTTCTAATTATATTTGCAGAGGAAGGTTTGCAAATAAAAGAACAGGTAGATTCAATTCCATAACAATTTTAAACTCCTCTATATCAAATTAAAGACCATTAAAATCTAAATGATACACAATAAACTTGGGAAAACATTTGAAATATATATGAGGGACAAACGTTAGTATTCTTAGTATAGAGTATGCATTTATAATTAATAAAAAAAGAAGCTTCCATTTAAAATATTGACAAAGAATATGAATGGCATAATTCCCAAATAAGAAATGCAAATGGCTAAGAGGCCTAAGAAAAAAATGTTAAAATTCATTAACTATTTTAAAGGCAAATTAAAACTTTAAATTGGAAAAGTAAATGTTTTTTGTGGTTTTGTAATTGTATTTTATCTTTTTTTAAAATCATCACCCAAGGACATTTTATTATTGATTTTAGAGAAAGAGAAAAGTAGGGAGAGAGAGAGACAGAGAGAGAGGGAGAGAAACGTCAACGTGAGGGAGAAACATCGATCGGTTGCTTCTTGTAGGGGCCCCCCTGGGGGTCCAACCTGCAATCTAGCCGTGTGCCCTAACCGGGAACTGACCCCCAGCCTTTTGTTGTATGGGGCACTGCTCCAGCCAACTAAGCCACCCGGCCACAGATCATTTTAGTTTTTGAAAAAAAATGTAAGTATATTCACATGGTCCCCAAAGCAAAACCCAAAGAATACAATGAAGAGACTTCCTCCCACCCCTGTCCCCTATCTGGTTGGGGCCCACCACACCCAAAACAGGCAACCACTGCAATGAATATCTTCTGTACCCTTCATGTGTGTGTGTGTGTGTGTGTGTGCATTGCATATATTATACACACACATTATACATATTATATGATATATGATATATATGCATATATATATATATATATATCAAACAAATACCAGTATGCATTATAGGTTATCTTCTTGCCTTCTAAATAAAATATAGCATTTTATTTTTAATTAAATTTATTGGGGTGACATTAGTTTGTAGGGTCATGTAGGTTTCAGGTGTATATTTCTATGATATACGATCCATACATTGCATTGTGTACCCATCATCCAAAGTCAAATCATCCTCTGTCACCATATATTTAGCCCCCTTTACCCTTTACTACCTCTGCACCCCTTCCCTCTGGAAAGCATTTTATATACCTAGTTTCACAATAGCTTTTCCTTCTTAGTAATATATATTAGACAATCTTTCATACAGATACATTAAGAACTTCTCTATCATCAGTCTTTTTATTGTACAGATGTACAATAATTTATTTAGATTGTTTCCAGTCTTCTACTCTTACAAACAATGCTACCATGAGTAACAATGAACATAATGTCATTTCTCAAATATGCCAGGATATCTGTAGAATGAATTCCAAGAAGGGAAATTACTGGGACCAAGGATATATGCATTTTTAATTCTGAAAGATGTTGCCAAATTGCTTTCTACAAGGGTTTTATCAATTTACATAACCCCAAAAATGTATGAGTGTGCTTGTTTCTCCACAGCCCTACCATCAGAGCATGCTATCAAGCTTCTGGAACTTACCAAATGGATGAGTAAAAAGTGAAATCTCAGGGTGATTTCAATGTGCATTTATCCTATTATAAGTGAGTCTGGGCATCTTTCCATATATTAAACAACCATTTTTATTTCCTCTCCTATGAAATGTATGTTTATGTTATTCAAATTATTTCCAATCTTTTCTTTATAGGATAATATGTAGGGAGTATAAAAGCATAAGAACCCAGACACAGACTATAAATAGGGGTAAAAATTGATTTAAAAAAACTTTTTTCAGGGATCATTTAGCAACGCATAGCAAAATCCTTCAAATGTGCATATTCTCTGATGAGAGACTCCGTTTGCAGAAAGCCGTCATGAAGAGATGATCACAGACATGAAGAGACGTGGACGTGCAAGGCTGCTCATCAGGTATTGTTTATGTCAAGAACTAGAATCTGCCTCTCTATGAACCCTCTTGGGTGCTCTCTCTGTTTCCCTCTGCACATTTCTTCTGCTCTTTTCTCTAACCTGGCTCTTCTGATGCCCTTCAATGTCAATCACTGATCATTGCCTCAAAATGGCTGCTCTTCAATTGCTAAGACAATCTGCCTTGGCTAACAGTGTCGCCTCAGGGCCCGTGTGAGCAGTTCAGTGAGCCAGCCTCTCGGAATCCCAATTCCAAGTCCTTGGGAGAAAGAACGTCATTGTCTCAGGAGGACACCGGGGTCAAACTTTGGTCTAGAAAACTGCAGTCTTTTGGGGAGGGGGTGCCACGTGTCAGCGGTGATGTAGGAAAAGGAGACACTTGCCCAGCAACTCTGAAAACAGAGCAATGTCTTGGCGGTTGGCGCTCTGGAGCCTCAAGCAGTGCATCCATGTATTTCTTCCACCTGGGCACCTGCCAGGACCCCGGGGTTGCACGAAGGATTCCGACCCCAGAAGCTTAAGGAAGCAAGGCTAGTCCGATGGACTATAGTCATTATTTATCGTATTATGACAATTATTTTTTCAATTGGTTGGTATTTCAAAAACAAAGCTTATAAAACTAAGCCACAATTCCTGTGATTTAGTGGTTGTACCAACAGGCACTTCTTGTGAAGGAGGAATAAAACATCTCAGCTACAGGACACATACTTGTAAAGAAAACATACTCTTTCTGACGTCCTGCGAGCATCTGGCACCTACACAACCTCCATGCACTTTTGTTTTGTGAATGCCGGCGGGGAGGGGGCTTGCACAATATCTTAGTTGGAGGAGAAGGAGCCTCAGGTAAGTTAAAGATTTGCCACCAATTTCTCCTAAGCCTAAGGACAAAGGTGAGAGTCACTTCAAAGTTAGAAATGTTAGTGAGTAATGTGATGTGACAGGTGAAGTAAAAGAGAGGAAGCTGCTCTGTATTCTCCAGCAGGGGAGCTTGTGAGCCCCAGAGTGTGGAGCGGGGCAGAGGCAGCGTCAGCAGGGCGGGCTCAGCCTGGGGCTGCGACCCTTGAGATACTGTACATCCACAGGCGCTACAGGTCTCGAGGTCTGAGCTGAGTCTTGCATGGAAATTTCAGCTGTAGAATATTCTAGTTTGGGTCCCCCCACCTCCCCCTGCAAAGAAAACAAAACAACCTGAGACTCAGACTTGGGTACAGGTAGTTTACTTGGAAGGTGCTGCCAGGCAGCAGAGTAAAAGGGAGGGGAGAGGGGAGCAGGGATAAAGAAAAGCCAATAAAGGTGTGTTATTGAGTTGCTTATCTCAGTGGGCAACTGGAGTTCAGTTTCACTGGAGAGCCCCTGAGGGACCACCTAGCAATCACTTCAAAACTATTCCTCAAAAGATGGGGAGCTGGTGGAGGGCTGCACCCAGGAAGTGTTAACTCCTTTGTGCTTCCTGTACTGAGGTGGGACTTCCACAGCTTCAGACAAAGCCCTGAGGCAGGAAAGTGGAGAGACACCCAGCGCATTCTTACATATGCACGAAAATCCAGCGGGAAGGGGAGGTTTGGCACGCTGCACATAAAGCATCGGCTACAAAAATCGAGAGCATCTGGGTCACATTTGGCATCATGGAGCGGATAAGATTGGTAGGTCTGGAGGGGAAAGAAAGGACAGGACCTCAGGACGCAGGGGTAAGAACAAACGGTGAACGGGGAGGCAAGGAAATCAGGATAGTGTCACATCTGCCAAAGGAGACGTGACTACCATGAAGGAGAGGAGGTCAACAGCACCAGGTGCTGCACAGCTAAAATGGCTGAGGTCACTGCTGACCGTGCTGGTAAGAGTGAGGACAAAAACTTCATTGCCTCTGGAGACGGTAGGTGCGACTGGAAGGAAGGGACGTAGAGAGGTACGCCTAAGTTGCTCTTTCAAGAAGTTTGGTTTTCAAGGGAAGAAGAGATATGTTGGTAGTTGGAAATATGGAAGTGGGAATAGTGAGATGCTGGTAAACTTTAATAATCAACTTTCGGGACACAAAAAATAAACACGGATTTGTAGCGTGTGCTGATGTCCATTAGTGCAAACACTCCCACTGTGGCTGACTTCAAGCTACTAACATGACATCGACTGTCTTGCAAAATTCCTGAAATTTTAACCATCGGCTCTTGTAAGCTGGTAGGAGTTAGCTCCAGCCTCTCAATGGATGGGATATTAAGGAGTGCTGTTGCTGATCTTCTCGTTGTTAACAGAGGGAACTTTTAATTGAAGGGACTGAGCCAATGGAGAGGGAGAGATGGAAGGTACAGGAGTCAGAGTACGGTGAAAATCCTTGGGGCCAAGTCCTAAGGAAGTTGAAAGGGATGGGGTAGAAAAACACACTGGCTAATTGGCTTGGAAGGGAATAGAGACGTGACTAAAGGCCATGAGGACTTTGGGGGTAGAATGGAGAGGCAGTGAGGAGGTAAAGTGCATGCCCTGGGAGGGGACCTTCCATTTCTAACAGAATAAGACATCTGCTGAGAGTCTGGGCAGGAGACAGACTTGGGAGCACTGGGGACCTCAGGCTGCAGTGGAAAGAAGACCCAGTTTGGAAGCCACAGACCTGGGTGTGAGGACGACTCTGCCGCTTAGCCATGGGAGAGCCAGGGCAAGCAGCCTTAGTTCACTCATCAATAAAAACTGGATAAAATGCCTACTTCAAAAAATTCTCATAATGATCAAAGAGGTAAGTTACGTCGAGTGAGTAGCTAGAAATAACAGCAGCTAGAGACTGTGGGGCACTCAGCCTGTGCCAGACCCAGGCTTCACGGGAACCTCGTTAAACCCTTGCGGTGGCCGTGAGGTGTGTTCCGTGACAGCCCAATTTAACAGGTGAAGAGGGCCAGTAACTTTTCCCAGTGCAGAGTGCAACATACTCCATAGTCAGAATCTGAACCTCAGGGGTTTGGTCCCTGCACCAATGACTGTACAAAACCACCTCCCACGGTATCTGGCACACGGGTGGCTGCAGATGACAATTTTGTCCCTTCCGTGAGGAGGGAAATCCGAGTTTGGAAGAGCTAGAAGTGGCCCGGAGTGGTGTCCACTTAGAGGTGAACGAAAGAACTGATTCAGTTTTCACATGTGAGGTCAGAAATAATAAACTAGTCATATCAGCACTATGTGCCCAACAGTCCCTAAATGCTTGTCAAATCAAATAAGAAACTAGTTGCTTTCCTGTGAGTCAGTTATTTATTTATTTTATTATTGTATTTTTTTCCATTACCATTTAGTCCCCTATACCCCCCGCCCCCCCAGCAATCATCACACTGTTGTCCACGTCCACGAGAACTTTTTTCTCTTTGCTCCATCCCTCCACCCCCTAACCTAACCCCCTCCACTAGCTGTCACCCTGCTCTCCATCTATGAGTCTGTCTCTATTTTGCTTTAGTTCAGTTTGTTCATTACATTTCCACATATGAGTGAAATCATGTGGCATTTGTCTTGCTCTGCCTATGGGCCAGTTTTGACTGAGGTGCCGGAGGGATGGGGAGTGAGGAGGTGAACCCATGTCGCCAAGACTTGGAGGTGGCAGAGTAGGAGCAGGGGCCAGCCCTTTCACTTCCCTCCACAAGACTGGGCCTCCATGGCTGGCCAGAAGAACAAGCAGCAGAGGGTTACATGGAAATCCAGCCGGTGCCACCCAGCAGAGGTTTTCACAACTGTCACCATCAGACCTGTCGCCACACCCAGGTTAATGTAGCCAAGATGTATTTCCAAAGAGGTAATGGTCTTGGCACCTTGCCCCCAGAGCTTGGAATAGGGGGGAAAGGGTAATTCTGGAGTGCTCGGAAAACCTGAAGCCAGGACACTAGCGCTAAATGGTTGTCACTTGGCACCAGAGAGATAAGAATGGTGGCTGAGTTCTGGACATCTGGCCCTGCTTATCTCCTAAGTCAGCGTCAGCCTTGGTAACCCGCCCAGATTGTTTGTCCACTCTGGGCAGCTTCTTGTAAGACTTGAAAGCAAGAAAAATCCACAGCACAGAACCCATGGCCTAGACTTTGTGCTTCCTTGAGAAACTCTCTGCTTCACATGTGAGAAGGCAGGATGGGGACTCAAAAACCACCTGATATTCTGTGCAACTGTGGATGATGTGAAGTGTGCAGTTTTATTAAGTGCTCAGGCATCTGGTAAACCAAGGCCAGTGTTTCAGCCAGGAGCAGCTGTCGGGAGAAAATGTCAATGGGTCACAGCTTTGCATCCTCAGACGAACATTCCCCGGCCAGTCTTCCGTGCGGAGCGGCTCGGCTGGGCTTCCGGGCCACGGAGCATTGAGTGTTGGGAGTCGCCCCTCATCTCCTGCAACAAAGAGATTGCAGGCAGGCCCGGCAGTTGTGAGTATGACAAACTGACTTATATTTTTAATGAAAAAAATGATACTTCATCTTTCTAATGACAGAGAACTTAGCGATGGCGTACAGTAATATATGCCTTTTTTAATACATGGTTCGTCATCTCTGGGCAACGGCAATATGAAGGATGGAGCAGCAGACAAGAGGTTAATAGAGCACTGGGCCTTTTTTAATTGAAAAAATGACTGAAAGACCCCACAGCAGACTGAGGGGTAATAGTATTACAGACTACAAGTACCACCGTGAAAACTTACTATTCATCTGGGGGTAGAGCAACAGACATGAAACCATGTCGCCAAGCCTCAACATGAACGGAAGTCCATTCCCAAGGAAGTTAATACGCAACCCATGGCATTTTTCCAAAAGATAGATAGATAGATAGATAGATACACACACATACATATATATTTAAAAATAAATTTCTATTTTTATTTTTCTTAATTTACTGTTACCTCAAAAAAATAAACGCACCATACACTGGCCCAATTTTAATCAGTTCTTTGTCAACATGTCTGACAAAAATTTCATCAGATATTCCAAAACTAGTCCTCATTCTGGGCAAAGTCTTTTTTAGTTAGGAAATTGAAAAATATATAGTTTAACTTCCAAAGGGTACTCTCTGAAAGAACCCAGTATAAAACAGAAGTAGAGTAATTTTTGATGGCTAAGGGATAAGGAAATGAGATCATGGGTGAGGATGTGCTTTGAGGGTATAAATATGTAACTAAGAACTTCACCTTCAACCTGATCTTCATAGAACTGCATTTGTTCATATCAGGATTTTCGACCTCCCAGGGAACTTGAAATCTGCAGCCTTTTGAATCATGTGGTATGCAAGGTTGAGCCCAGGAATGGGTAAGTACGTGATGAATCAGCACAGAGTAAAGAGGGCTCTATCATTTAACCTTGGGCTTCCTGTGCACTTTAGAACCAAATACGACGGGCTTATTCAGAGGAAGACTCGGGAAGCTGAGTGCAATGGAAGGGCCAACCATGGAGCTGAGAATGGCACACAAAGGGGCCTGTCACAAACCTGTCCCCAACTCAGGGGGGCCAGCCGCCTCTGGCCCGCCATGCTCCTGCACGCCTTCTGGCTGATACGCCGCGGCCCTGAACCAAGGTGAGGAGAAACGGGGCGATTAAGACTAACAGACATTAGGCGTCTCTCTCCCTACGTGCGGCCCAGTTGCGACATCGCCGCAGATGACCTAAGGGTGAGGAGGCGGTGGCCTAGTCAGCAAGGAGCTTCCGACCCAGCAGCCATGACACAATCACTGTGACTCTTCTGGGTCTTTTCAGGTCCCGAAGAAGTTTTCTGCCCTGAGCTACCAGTACATGTGTCTTAGCAATTCCCTTGCCCACAGACAGATAACACTTCTAAGGGACACTCCTGCTTCTTAGAAGCCAAGTGGGAATTTATTTACATTCACGATAACTCAGAATTTGTCAAAGAGTGCTGCAGGCTCTGATGGGGCGCGGGGCACCTAGCAATGACTGTTGCCGCCAAGCATAACCTTGCGACGAGGCGCCTTTGCAATGTTCCAGCAGGTCTCGTAGGACACACAGTTGCTCTGCTGCGGTTCCAACTTTAAATGGAATTACTGCAGTTTTTGGAGACAAAGTAAAATCAGGTTGCCTTTCTATTCCAAGACAATGATAGGGTTTTTAAACTTCCGTCTTTTCAGACTTTGAGTATCTCCAAAAGATACTTGGGTGTGGGAGAAAGGCATTTTCGCTGAGAAGTTAAAACGTCACCTTTTGTCCCCTGAAACACTCCACTGTCTGCAACAGACAGGAATAGGAAGTGGAAGGTCTGACATCTGCATGGACATTTTGGGGCCAGCTGATGAGGGGTTAATTGGGGCTAATTTGAAATGCACAAGCCAGGAACATGTTCCCTGGAGAACCCATAACAGCATCTTAGCTTCCCTTGCTGCGCGATGACGGCTCCCACCTAGCTCCTTGTCAGCTGCTTCGGGGATCTCAGAGAAATGATACGTATGTGGGCCCAACAGAAAACATAAAAATAATAGATGAAACTAATAATGCAAAAAGGGTTTGGGAAATAAGGAGTCTGTTCTGACATGAGCAGTGCTGGAAGCCTTGGGGAAGGAAGGCTGGAATATTAAATGAAAGATGTAAATTGTAAAAATCAGAACCATAAATTTTCCTTTGGACGAAGAGGGAGGAAACAGTGCCGTTCACGGGGAAGCGAGCTCGCAGGAGCCGGTTTCCAACTCAGGTTCAATCCCAGGAGAGCAGCCCCCTCCCCAAAGAGGCTGCGGCTCAGGAACAGGGAAGTGTGGGGAGGGAAGGGGGGATGGGTGAACAGGACTTGCAACCGACCTTGTTAAACAGAATGTGCTGTTTCTGTGGAGGCGGTGGGTCGGGGCTGGTGGCCACGCAGGGCAGCAACTCCTTGTTAAACCTTCCTTTCTCAGCAGATGCCTCCTCGCCACTGCCCTCTCTCCCCTGAGGTGGCCAACCAAGGAAATAATGCCACAGTGGTCAAGTGGGAAATCTTGACAAGGATGAACAGGAAAAAAAAAAAACACAAACTAATGAGGCAAACCCGCTCGAATTTGATCGAAATGTATTTCCAAGTGAGTGTGAGGCCACAGAATGGAAACAATGAAAATGTTCGGTTTTGCTCTAAAAAGAAGGAAAGAAGAGAAACAGGGTGGGAGGACCACCCTGCCCGCTTGTAAAAAGAAGACTGTTCTTGCTGTTTATTTCTATGTTGATGAGTTGCTGATCTTAGCCACAGAACTGACTTAATTTCCATTGTTTGGTCATTTTCAACTCAAAGCTCATGGGGAATATTCAGACATTCTCAAGGCTGCAGCAATCCAGAGAAGCCAAATCTCACCAAATTCCATCCTTTCTCTGAAGTAACCCCCCCTGCCCCCACCCCACCCCCACCCCGACCCAGGTTGGACTCGCCTCCCCACTACTCGGAGCTGTAGGGTCAACTGCAGAGGCCCATGGCCCCCGTGCAGTCTGGTCCCTCAGTATGGCTGCCCCTTCTGTCAATCTGAGATGCAAAGGATGAGAGCAGTCCAGGACTGACAGCACTCCTGCGGCCCATTAGCCTGATCAACCCCACCCCAAAGTGAATGTCAGCAGCATGTGAGAGGCAGACCCAAGGACCAGTCCTTTCACTAACTCAGTATAGAGTCTTCATTTATTAATTTATTACTCATTCAGTAAATCTCTCCTGGGCACCAAGTACGTGCTAGGAGCAGCTGGGCCTACAGAAAGTGAAGCAGATGTGATCGACATCCTGGGCACGAGGGGCGGTGGGAGGTGATATGACTCCTGCCCTCCAGGGGTCTCCCTCCAGTTGGGGAGATTATGCCTGGGCTGAACAAGGGAAGGAAAATTCAAGGCACTGCACCCTCACTTTGCCCAGGAGAGAAGCATGGCTTGACTGAGGTAAGCAGTAGAGCTGGGACCAAAGCTCTGTCTTCCCGCTCCAAGTCCACTGCTCTGCGTGGTTGCATTATGGGAGGGAGCACCTTTGACATGCTTTCTTCTGGGGCGTTGGACGCTGCAGCGAGTCCACCTTGACCTTACCTCCTCTGCGCCCTCCTGCCAAAGTGCGGCCTGATGATTCCTCACCAAACAGCCAGTAGAGTCCTTGTATCATTGTCACCATACCAATTCAACATAAAACAGATACCTTTGTGTGATGTAGACATCTTTGGGTTCTGTAACAAAGTACCACGAACTGGGTGGCCTAACATAACAGCAATTTTTTCTGCCTTAGCTCTGAAGGCTAAGTTCAAGACCAAAGGTGTGAGCAAGGCCATGCTCCTTCTGAGACTCTGAGTAGAATCCTTCCTTGCGTCTTCTAGCTTCTGGTGGTGGCCATCAATCCTGGGCATTCATTGGTTTGCAGACACTCCAATCAGTGCCTCTGTTATCACACGGTGCTCCCCCTGTTTGTCTCTGACTCTGTGTCCAAATTTCCCTCTTCTTACAAGGACAACAGTCCTACTGGATTAAGGGTCCACCTACTGCACTATGACCTCGTCTTACCGGAACCAGAATTAATAACATCGGCAATAACCCTATTTCCAGATAGTTCACATCCTAAGGTTCTAGGGGTTGGGACATCAACACATCTTTTTCGGGGGACACAATTCAAGTCAAAACACCAGACTACACAAATAAGTTCATTAAACATCCCCAAGGAAGCTTCCAGAACTATTGTGCTGTGAGGGAGGAAAGAAACAGCCTTTGTGTCCCGTCTTCCACTGTGACCACTGTGCACCAGAAGGTGCCTTCCATCAACATTTACTGAATTATTCTTTTCAATCTCCTGATATCCTCATCCCAAACATCACTGTATCTGATTTTAAAGGCAGAGAATCACAGAGGCAATGAGTCTTTCAAAAGCACAGCTACATTTCATAAAACCCCCACTTATTTTCTCCTCTAGTATTAGTTGTACACATATTCTCTGAAAGACTCTTTGAAAGGATGGTGAAGGTAAAACAAGAGAACAGTTCACCTTTGGCATGCCCAAATTTTCTACTCCTGCTACTCTCCCCTGGGAGGTGGGTGAAATGTAGCTGAGGCGTGTATTTGACTCACACGCCCCTCAAGGGCATGAGTGCTGGAGCAGTCCCCTCAGCCGGTGACTGAGCCGGCCCCTGCTTCTGTGATCCTCTTCATGTCAGTGTCTGTGCCCGCACTGTTCAAAATGGTCACCACTGGCCACCAGTGGCTGTCTGAGTCTTAAATTAATTAAAGTGAAGTACAATTATAAATTCAGTTCATCAGTCACACTGGCCACATTTCAAGCCTCAATAACATCTGTAGCTGCCCCGTTGGTCGGTAGAGGCACAGACTGAAGTCACTGCAGAAAGTTCTACCAGATGGCAGTGGTCAATGCAGTGACTCCAGTGAAGGGGTAAAAATGGTGTTGCTTTGTGAAAACAGAACGGTTCCCACGAGAAAGCAGGTGCTCGAATAGATGTGCCAAGTGAAAAGGAAGTGAAAACAGCTCTTGAATAGAAAATCCAAGTTGTATGGAAGCAATTATCCACAGTGGTGAATGAAAGTTGTGGTCTGGGCACAGGTCCTGGGCACATCCACTGTGAATGTCCCAGGTCCACTCTGTAGCCACTGTGACCTGCAGAAACTGGCAAGTACCATAAGAGAGGGTACCTCTCTTGCCAAGCTGAGAGGTACCCTCTGGCTACAGGATCAGGGAAATATTTACGAAGAAGTGGCATCTGAGATGGACCTGGACAGTTCAGTGGGTTCAGAGCAGCAGAGATGGGGGGCAAAGGTAGCAAGCAGGGGGAACCATGAGAGAAGCCCTTGCGAAGTTCCCTCGATGCAAAGCCATAAGCAACAGGGACAGTGGCGTTTTCCTTCCCAGAGTTCCAGAAACTACAGCAACTGCATTTAAATCTGTAGTCACTGTACAAATAATTTATGTTGATGCATATAAAGGCACAAAGGCCTACATGGTTAATAGGATAAGACAACACTAAAATTTGGAGTGGGATGGCTGTCTCGGTGGCCCACCTTTTAAGGTGCTATTCACAGCCCTCGGTTTGACTAGTTCTTTCTCAAAGGCTGTAGGAGTTAGAAAGTGGGAGACTCTGCTTCTTCAATCCTTGTCAACCTCGGAACCAACTTCACGCCCTCGCTCAGCCAGCTAACATGGTAACGCTAGCACTTATCAAAGCAGCCATGCACTGTGTATGCTACCAGAGGCCATGCATTGTGCTAAACTCGTCTGCATTGAAAGTGAAGTTTCCTTGACCACCAGCCACCACGCCCACCTTGAAACACAAGTCCTTCCTGAAGATTTCTGTGACCACCTGTGAGAGCTACAGGCTCCTCTCCCTTAGCCCCTCATTGTCCCTGCTGTCTCTGGGTAGCCTCATGCCATCTGGACCCAGGGCTCCTACCCCTTCACCAGCAACCATAAGGGATCCAGCCTCACCAAGTTTTTCTCAAATGTTCCCCAGAAGAATTGGGAGTAAGGTCATCTGGAAGGGTGCACTTTAGTTGCCCTTTCCTCTCCCACCCCCACCAGTTCCCACTTCCTCTCCCTCGCCAGGGCAGGGCAGCTTCTCCCCTCCTCTGAAGCTGTGACCAGTCGATACCTAGGTCCTCGGGGCTCAACTCCAAGTGAGCTATTCAAGGGATTCTCTCCACATCAGAGACTCGCCCTTGACCAGCTCCGAAGAGAATAAATGTCCTCCATCCTAATTCATATTTAGTCTCTCACATAATCTTCTCCAGAACCCTGTGGGTTGGCACAATTATTGCTCTCATTTTGTAAACAAGGAAACTGAGACTCGGAGAGGTTAAGTGACACAATGAAGGTTATGTAGCAGGAAAGTGGCAGGGCCAGTTTTTGAACACAAGCCTGTTCGGTTCCGAAGCCCGAAGCCTGACTCTCACCCACTGCTGGAGCGGGCCCAATCAGAACCTTGTCCCCTGGCTGCCTCCAGGGCAATGGGGACAAACCAACCAAAAGACAGTGGGGTTTATAAAAGCTCTTTCCAAGCCATTTAAAATGCCTGGGAAAACAGAACCCTCTGGAAGACATGTAAGATGCAGCTTGGAAAGAATTCTAATGAGCCAATAGGCTCTGCTCTGCACGCCTGGACTGTATCTATTGCGGGTCAGAATGAGGGATTTATTCCGTCAATGAATCAGAGAATAACTATTGTTATTATTTAGCATTGATTAATTGTTCCTCTGGCCCTCTAGGCCTCTCCACACAGTTCTCAGAAAATCATTAAGCTTCCAGGGCTGCCTGGGCTTTGACGTTCTGGGTAAAGAGCCGCCCTGTGAGCACTGCAAGGATGAGCCGGGCCTCAGAGGGGCCTGGCAAGGGGACTGCATGAGCAGGATGGCCCAGCCCTGGGTGTAAGGCTCCATGGTCCCCGGCCCCGTCCAGGTTCCCAGGTAGCCATGGGCAGTGACTCAAGCAGAGGGGCAGAAGCCACAGACCTCCACCTCCTTACGGGGGGGAAACAGCGGGCGCTGAGGGTTTTCCAGGTCGAGGACTTTGGGAAAGGCACACGTATTGCGTAATTACTAACAGGGAAGGGTCGCTCTTCAGGGGTAGTTACTGCAGCCAACGCCTCAGCAGTGTGTGCACAGGCCTGATTAAATATAACACGGTAAAGGGAGCCGAGCAGTGAATTTTCACCCTGACATCCAATAACACTCCCTGACCCTTTGGATACTGTCCTCCACAGGGGTCAAAAATATGAATAAATTAGAGTTCTGACAACCTTGACACTGAGCAGAGGGGGGAATGAAAAACTCTGGCAGAAAACAATCTGGTATTACATTTGTGATCGCAGAGAATAAAGGGAAAGCCATACCCTAATTTTGCTAAATTTAAGCTTGACGGGAAGAACGAAGAATAACCTTTGACGTGATGTTTATTCAGGAGGCAAGGGGCTCTCGGAGTTCAAAGCCAAGACACATCTTCCGCCATTCAGTGTGAGGTGGGAGTTGCTGGTTACTGGCTCCCACGGACAGAGTTTATGAATAAGAAATGATCGACTCCGGATAATGCCATCCAAAGGGTTGGCTCCCAAACAGCACTGTTAAGTAGTTAAGCAGCGGTCCTTCCAGTGAGGTCTAGGGTACGTCCAGAGCGCGGCGCTGTCCGTCACATGCGAGGAGCCTCATTTACAGACAGACCACGAGCCGAGGCGACCAGCCTGAGATCTGCAAGGCTGGGGATTTATAACAGTTGGCAAAGGAAGGGTGTCTCTTGTTTTAGGTTCTGTCAGTGCGCAGGGGAGGAGGGGAAATCAAGGCCTGGATGAGAAAAGTGAATTACTCAGGTGGCCTTGGGAGGGGCCGGCTTTGGGATGAAGGGTAGGGGTCAATGTACAGAGACCATCCATCCATCCCTCCGAGCCTGAAGCCTATCTGCCTTGAGTTCAAAGACCCAGCACATGGGACATAAAACCTCCCAGATTTGTCATTTAAGCAGCAGTGAACATGTCCAGGCAGGAGCCCTACATCACTGGAAAGTGTGGACTGAGAGCAGGAGAGGAAAGAGCAAAAATGCCTTTGTCCTTGGACGTGGTGACCATGATTTGATTGTGTCATCGGTAGCACAGTAACCTCGCAGCAACCCACGTGGGCACCTTTGTCTCCTGAGTCCAGAAGGGTCCACATAGCACAGACTTCAGAACACTGTGACCCTGCTCTCAGTTGTGTGTGGCCCTGACGGCATTTCCATTCACAGGACAATGAGTAGATTTCATTTGGAAACACAAGAGATTTTACAACTTTCCCTGTGGCTTTGATCATTCGTTTTTCCTTTAAAATACTTCCTCTAGATGCTTCCAAGCAGTAGAGGGCAGTGGTTAAACATCCAGACTGCGGAGTCCAACTGCCTACGTCCTAAACCTGCTCTCCGTCCTGGGTGTAGTGCACACTCTGGTGTGCAGCCAGACGTGGCCTTCAGGACCAAGGCACCCTTTCCTGGGCGCCGGGAACAGTGCCAGGCCAGGCCACACTGCAGCCTGCGGCCAGAGGAAAAATCAATCCTACTGATCCGGTTTGATGTAAAATTGAGAGGTGTCTGCTCAACATGGATGCTTGCATTATTATCGTAATTATTTATAATTTTGCATTAAAGTGTAATTTATTTTGATGGCTACAGATTGGTACCCCCTTAAATTTTGCACCTGGGGTGAGTGCCTCACCTTTTTCACCCCAGTCGTGGCGCCGGCAGGAGTGCTGGCTACTGATGGCTCCAAGTGGTCGGGGGAAGCTGCCTTACCCAGTTTACGCTCCTCAGATGTGGAGGGGGAGGGGACGGCTCACCCCCAGTGACTGGTCAATGAGGACGTTCAAAGACCTGGCCCCCAGACTAAGCTGGAATAATTCCTAAGGGCCACCTGGCTCCAGAGCTCCCCATGGGCCTGACTGCATTGTTTCCTAGGGCTGCCATGACAAAGTGCCCTAAACAGTGTAGCCTGGAGCTACAGGCAACTATTGCCTCATAGTTCCAAAGGCCAAAAGTCTGAAATCAAGGCGTTAAAAGGACCGTGCTCCCCTACAAGGGGATAGAAAAGGACTTGTTCCAGACCCCCCTCCTAGCTTCGACAGTTCCTTCACAGGTGGCAGCGTAATCCCCATCTTCACATGGTGTTCTCTTTATAAGGACACCGCTCATATTGGATTAGGGGCCCACCCTATGCCACTGTGACTTCATCTTAAGTAATTACATCACCAGCAACCCTATTTCCAAAGGTCGTATCTGAGATGACGAGAGTTACAACTTCTACATATGAATTCCGGGGGAGACACAATTCAATCCATAACTTAGGCTGAACTGCACCGCAGCCCAGAAGCTCCCTCTGCTCGGTCCTGTCCCTCCATCGCTCCCTCACAGGGATAACCCAGGGCAGCTTCCTGTCAGTTGCAGCACTCCAAGTTAATCCAGGTCAAAGCTTCAATGCATCCTCCTCCTCCCCCAGGATTTTGGACCTGGACAGGAGGGTGTCACAATCATTTATTCCTTCCTCCCCACTTAAGCTCCTTGATCTGCCCTTTTCCTGCCTTTCCCCTGCTTCTGGGCTCACTCTTCTGTGCAGAAGAGCAGAGGAGCGGCTCTCACCTCCCTGAGCTGTTGTGGTCCTCTCTTTACTAACACTGACTTGCCATGCACAGCGGTGCCCCAAGCCTGATGTAGGGCACATAGGGGAGTTGTTGAGGGAGCTCTGGGGCAAGGGAAGTGGGTCCCTGGCGTGGGCACCCACCCCAGCCAACTCCTGCCTCTCGTCTGCGTATCAAGAACTCAAGCCTGGCTGCCTCGCATCCTGTCTGGTTGGCCCCCAGGCAGCCCTGTGCCTTGCCTCACAAGCCGTGGGAGTTCCAGGGCTGCACTGCTGCCTCTTCTCTCTACCTACCCTGCCATTTTCTCCATCTCTTCTCCCTCCTCAGTCCGACACAGAGAACCTCAGCTACACTGCTTGCTGTGTGGCTCTGAGCAGGCAGGGAATGAGATGTCGGGCTCCCCTTCTGACAGACATGCCCAATTTGCACGAGGGATCCTCTTAAATGCCCTCCCAGTGTAGTCTGGGGGCATGTGGATCACACCGCTCTGGGAAGAAGAGAATCACAGCAGTCTCCTCTGTACCAGCTCTCCCCTCTCCTCTTCCTTTCGTTGCTCAGTCGTTTCCTATTGACCGAGGGAGACGAGTTGTGGGGAGGGGGCTCTGGGGTGCGAGCTGGGTGGCAGCAGTCACTTGACTATCTCTTAAGGGGTCATGGGAGCACCTTGATGTCCAGTTGTTTAGAATCTTTGTCTTCACCAGTGGATCCAGGGTGCTGATTCTGATGCCGCAGAAAATACCACTCAACATCCTGTTCCCAGGATTCTCCAAGGAACCTGATTCCCCTGCCTCTGTGGATAGTCACTGGGGCAATGTGTCCGCAGCCAAGTCTCTCTCCAAGAGGACGGGCTGCCATTGTCATCACTGTGGTCATCATCCCAAGCCAGGAAGTGACCTACACTTTTACCCGGCCTAAGGGACATGCTTCCCCATGGGAAGACCTTGGCTAACAACTTCCAAGAGCACCACCCAGGCACACGCTCTGTTTTCTGCATATTCCATGCATTTGCTGAATCTAAAATGCTGCTTCAAAGTGGCCAGTACTTGCCCACCTGCCTGCCCAGGGGGCCCCATCAGCTGCTGTCAGAGATCCTGTTCAGTGAAAAACCCAAGAAAACATCTGTCCCAATTACTGCTTCACAGGAGCCATCGTAATCACAGTTTAGAAATACCCAAGGCACCAGACACTCTCCCTGCACCCTCCCCGTCTCCCCACATCACTCCTCAGTGAGCCAGTGGCCATTTTCTGCTGTCAGGAAAGTGCATTTTGATGCGCTTTCCTCTGGATGCAGATTTTGGGTGAAACAAGGGAAGACCAAGTGCATTCAGTGTGACCAGCCCCGGGGCCCTGAAGCTCAGACGGCAGGCTCTGGTCACATAAGCAGGATGTCGCTGAGTGAAGGTGGCCTGAAGCAGCAGGCACCCAGCGCTGGGTCTGGTCCGGCTGTGAGCCTTGGGCAAGTTACTGTCTATCTCCGTGGTTCCCTGTCATCATCTGTGAAATGGGCACTCATTTCATTGACTTTTGCCGAGCTCCTCCTGTGTGCCGATGGTCTCCGCCTCGTGGAGCTCACAGCCTTCCGGAGGAAGTGTGCGGTGAGTATGGGGCTGGACGTGTGTTTAGGGCTTCAGGGGAGAAGTAGGCAGGTGACAGGACGCCCCCGGGGTTTACTGCATGTATGTGAGGGGGCTCGGCAGAGGGCACTCTTTGGATATGTGCAGTTGTTTTTGTCATACACATAAATTTGGGGGCACTGCCTGGACGCATGTGCCTACTAATGCTCACATTTTATGAATCTGAATGGTAGAAACAAGGAAGGGAAACTACATTAACATTTTATCCCACTGATTCCCTAGGAAAACCCTATGTAGAAATCAAGAAAACAAGCTTGCCCTTGAAATCAGCCTCCAAGCCCTGCCTACCTAATAGGTTCCAAAGTTTCCCACCTTCCATGTCTACGCTTGATTCTTGATGCCTGTTCTGGGTTTGGTCCCATTGTCGAACCTCCCCCTCTCCCTTCTCCCTCTGCAACCTAAGTTCTTGGCCAATGGCTTTCTCTCCTCAGCACCTGATCTGACATTAGCCTTAGAAATGTTGAGCTTCCTAGGGACTTAGTCCTGGAACTGATCTTGGGAGAAAATATTGCCCCCCAGAGCCCATTCTAAAGGTGATCTCTCTGCCTGTGGATAGGTGGTCCTCCCTGACTGTTCCCATAAGTCTAAAGCCCAGGAGGAAAAAATGTAGGAGTCAGTTGCAGGTTGGGCCTTTATACAGGTAGTTCTCTCTGGGGAAAAATGTGAGTTTTGAATAAAGAACATTCTCTATTCTAGGGGAAAACAGATTCCTCCAAATCCCACCCCAGCCCCAACCCATCAGTCCTCCAACTTGAGGTAGCAGGGGACACACAATCCCCACTCCCCCACCCCCTGCCTTGGCCCAGCAGCAAATTTAAGACAATTACGCATGCATTTTGGAGTCAATTCGGCCTGAACTCAATGACTAAAGGTGAGCTCTGCCATATACTAGCTGCATGATCTTAAGGGAGGAACTTAACCCCCCTGAGTTTCAGGGGTCATCATTTCTACAATGGAGACACTGCATTTGCAATTTTATCATCGCTGGATTCCAAAGTTGGTGCCTGAAGAAGACATCACTATGGGTCTGAGCTTCCCTCAAAACCCCCCGAAACCAGCCGCAGTTCAGTACAATAGTCTCCCTTCTCCCGGGAGATCAACATAGCATCTCTCACTACACGGGTCAGGGGCTCCTCAGTTCATCAAGAGTCTATGGCTGGTTTGCCTTTGGGGGCCAGACTCTGTGAAAAACAGTTGTCTTAAAAAGCTCTAATTACATTTTTGACAGTGAGATGCTCACACTTTGGGAGGTACTTGGGAACCAAATCTAATGAAGGAAAGAAGGAAGATTATGTCTCCTGTCTCACCCTCCTCCTTACAGGCCATCTGTCCGTGGAAGCACGATGGAATCGTCCTTCCACTTCACCTCCAACTCTCCCTCTGTGTGCATGTGTACAATCTGTTATGGGTTAATTTGTATCTCTCCAAAGAAATATATATGTTGAAGTCCTAGCTCCCAGTACCTTATTTAGACATAGGATCTTCGCAGGGGCAGTCAAGTTAAAATGAAGTCATTAGATGAGACCTAGCCCAACATGACTGGTGACCTTATAAAAACATGAAATTTGGACACAGAAACACAGACGGAGGGAAGGCGAAATGAAGGCACAGGGAGAAGAGGGCCATCCCAAAGCCCGGGACGCCTGAGACTGCCAGAGCTAGGAGAGAGGCCTAGGACAGAAGCTGACACACGCTGACCTCCTCTGCTTACTATACTGAAGCCAAGAAATCAAAAGGATGAAGTTCTGTGTCTGATGCTGAAGCCTGATACCTATCCCCTTCCCATCTGGTAACTGCAATTGCTTTGCTTCTCTGGTTTGTGGCATCTGTAGGGAAAAGTTGTTTTTCTACTAACTTATATATTTTTCCAAATAGAAAATGTGGAGCCTACCATACTCTGAAAAGTGTTCAGCTGGGTGAGGCCAAGGCATCGGAACCCCTCCCCCTGAGATAGTGCTCACACCACAGCCCCAAATCACCACCATATTCTTTTCCTAATATTGCTGCTTCCATATAAGCCCCTCAGCAGAGTCAGCTACATCATCAGCTGGGCCAACACAAGATGAAAATGCAGTAGACATGCCAAAGGTGAGGAAGTCAATCTCCCCTCCCCACGGCTGGCTCCTAGCCCACCACAGATGGGAAATGCCCAAAGGTCTGCACCTTCTGCACTGGCATGTGCTCAAGATCTGGGATGGGAGTAAATGAGGGGCCCTGGCTGAATCTCCTGTCAAACGCAATGTGACACTACCAGTCCAGGGTAGGAACGGTCACCATCAGCCACAAGACGCTGAAGGACACATACCTGATGCCCACACTCCCTGTGTCCATGCTCAAGCCCCATCTGAGGGCAGCAGCACAAAAGCATCCCCCACGTAACATCTAGGCAGGGGGTGGCTGTGATGGAGAAGAGGGGAGAGCAAAGGAGAGGGTGGGCAGGGCCTGGGGTGCCAGGGCACTAGGGAACAGACACCTAAGAACCTTTCGGTAGATGGTAGGGAGGCCCAGGAGGTGGCCCTGTGCTTAACTGAGTCTCTAAAGTCCCCGGTACACATGCTATTATCCCATTGGACTTCACGCAGGAAATATAAATACAAAGACAAAGTGAGTACCAATTTCAAGACTCAGCAACCACAGGCCCTCAAATCCCAAGCATGAGGCCTTTCTAAATGCATGGCCCTGGGTGACCGTACCCTGCATGCCCAATAAGCCAGTGCTGGGCCAATGTGTCCACTGTTCAAAACAAAGGCCAGTCTAACTCGCTGCTTGTGAGTTTTGAAGCAGAGGCTGAGAGGGCAGGCGTGGGTGTTAAAGGTGGGTCAGGCCTCAGCTCTCCCACAGGTCCTCTTATGCCCTTGGTGATCTGCAGGTGGAGAGCAGGAGCACTTCATGATGGCTGGCCCCTGAGCAAGGGCTCAGGCAGTGGTAGCTGTCCCTTACCGTGGTGGGTTTCCAACAATAATGCTTAAAGCCAGGTTCAATCCTATAAGGAGCTCCTGTGAATCTAACAGGAACGCAGGAAAAGGAGAGGGGAGGAATATAGGCAAACACAGAAGAAAGTATGCCCGGAGGTCACCTTCTGAGGGGCTGGGATACAGCAAGAAAACGTCATGTTTCTATTTCGTGAGCAGTGAAATCATAAAGCTGGGCTTATCACCAGTCTAAGGGACACTTCATTTTGATCTCTAAAGATGAAAAAAGTAAACATCCCAGTGGGGTGGGGACTGAGACAATGACAAATCAGTGATTTGGGGGAAATCAAGCCTGTTGTCTGTGAGTTTAAATATTCATTTGAATATGGCCAAATGCTTTGGAATCCAGTGCTTGGAGGTAATTACAGAAATGGATATTGCATTTTGTCACACAGTGCAATTAAGGGGTAGGATTTTGCCAATATCTTAAGCCTATGAAGAGATCCGTATGAAGCTGGCATGTTTTCAATGACATGGCATCTCACTGTGGTGCTCACCTGCACCACAATGTCCCTTAACCAGTCAGTCCCAGGCCTACCGATTCTGGTCACATGCTACATGAAGCAGGTAACACTGGAGGGGCCAGAGCAACTGCCCGGCCTGCTCCCCTGTGACTCTGCGGCACTTCAATATATCACCATTGTGGCCCCTGTCACCTCTGACAGTAAATACGATTTTAGCTGTCAGGCAGCTGACAGAAAACAAAACATAATTTACTGCTAAATTCAGCCTGCAGAATCACACACCTGGTTCTTGGAGGATGGAGCTGCAGAAACACCCACGGGCAGGATGTTGCTGGACTGGCTGAGAGTGGGTGAAACCCCCTCCCAGGCCATGTGCTTGCTGTTGGAGGAAGGGGAAATCGGGGTATAGCAACTCTTTCTTACAACTGTCAGTTCTGGAATATACTGTGAGGATTTTATTACTAGTAATACATTCTGCCATAATTATGCTGATAGCAACAGATTGCCTAGGGAAGCAACAACTTTTTTTTGTAATTCCAAAGGAAAAATAATACTTTATTTCTTTCACTACCTGTTTTGCAGATGAGTCTTCTAAAGTGACATAGGGGAATGTCCCTATGCCCTTGGAGAAAGACACAACTTTAAAGTCCCAAAGTCTCATGCTGACTGCCTGGAGTAGGGGGATAGAAAGAGGTCAGGACTAAACAGTAAAATAACAACAAACTCACAACTATCAACAACTGAACCTAAAACAACAAAAACAGAAACAAACTAAGCAACAACTAGAACAGGAACAGAATCACAGAAATGGAGATCACAGGGAGGGTTATCAGCAGGGAGGAGGAAGGGGGCAATGGGGGAAAAGGTGCAGGGGAATAAGAAGCATAAATGGTAGATACAAAATAGACAGGGGAGGTTAAGAATAGCATAGGAAATGGAGAAGCCAAAGAACTGATATGTATGACTCATGGACAGGAACTGAGAGGGGGGGATGCTGGAGGGAATGGGGGTACTGGGCAGAGGGGAATAAAGGGGAGAAAAAAGAAAGGGACAACTATAATAGCATAATCAGTAAAATATACTTAAAAAAAGAAAGTGTTTAAGGAAAAAAGATCTAGAGAAGAACTGAAACTCAGGAATGTCAGATCTGTTTCAAGCTTAGCAAAAGGCTCTCAGAACTGAACAAATGAGTGTGCTTATGGACATGGTCATATGTGTCCTAAAGGAGACAAGTTTACATCAGAAATAACTAGAATGAGCCAAACAGATTAGGTGATGGGAAACCCAAACTGCTTGTGAAAATGGAAAATGTTGCACTATGGAATCTTTTAAAGGACGCTCATCAGATGCACTGAAGCTCTGGAAAGTGAAAACAGGTGAAACTAGACCTTTGAGTCGCATCCCTCCCTGACCATAGACCAAAAGACTGTCTCTTCTCTGCTGAAACTAATGGCCCACAGAGCTACCTGCTGTCAGTTGCAACCGCCATATATACATTTGTCCTAGTCACCCATGCCTGTCCCTGCCAGCAGCCCAGGCTGCGAGGGCATGAGGAGGCTCACCTAGCCTGTGGCCCGCAGGTTGCACCTGTGTGGGAGTTAAACCTGTAGATTCTCAAGCCCCACCCAGCCTTTCAAGGGTTTGGAGTAGGGGACAGGAGTCACGTTTTTTATAAACACTAAATGATGTTAATGGACCATACTTGGAGAATATTCATCCAGCTTGAGTCTTTGAAATACACATGAGAAAAGTAAGGCTTCAAAATGTGTGGGGACTTACCCAAGACCACAGAGCTGGCCAGTGATAAAACCCAGCAGAACTCTATCATTCTGGCCCACAGTAACAATAATATCAACTCAAGTCAGTGAATTCAGCGGTCCACAGGCCTCTGCCTATCCCCCCTGCCCCACTCTATCTCCCCACTTCCCAAAGGCCTTTGTACAAAGATGGAATGAAATCCAAGGGAGATTAGAATCGGGGGCAAGAATTCTCTGAATGAACATTAGGAGTCGTTTAAACCCTTAAAATATCTATGTTCATTTACTTTCTCTGTCCTTCTCACTCTCCTTCTCCTGTCTATTTCACAAAGGGTTTGAGACACTGAAACATGTTGTATTTGTGGTTTTTGGAATAAACAAATGGCTAATATTCGAAAAAGCACCAAATGGCTAAATAAATTTCAAAACTCACATGGAAAGTAGAATTTTAGTCCAAATTACCATGGTGTGTAATTAATATCTGTGCTTCTATAAATCTCTGTTTATGACTGGGTACTGCCATAAGCTTTATCTCACAGAAGACCATTTTACACATATCCGTTTAGGGTTGAAAAATAATCTTTCGAGATTATCAGAGGAATCCAAGGTGGAGGTGATTTCCTCCCTTGTGTGCTTGAACTTGGGGAGACTTTCGATATAATGGTTGACATATAAAAGACATTTATAATAATTACTTAGGCACTAATGACAGTTTGGACAATAAGAAGCTTGGTTCCAAAGTTCCTTGACCAGCAGTGTTTGCTGTGACTAAGGGCCATGTAGACAGCAGCCATCGACTTTGCCTAACCTTTGCACTTGTAATAAAAATGCAATAAAGTAATTGGTTAAAATAGAGACATGTCTGATAAAGAGTATTTGCTTTTTAAAGTAACTGGCTAAAATAAGGGCATATCTGATAAATGAGTTTATGGGGGTACGGAAGACTGGGCCTTACTAATTAGTCAAGGTTTGGTTTCCTACACAGATTCCTTCTTTGTAGAAAAAAGCAATGGAACAGTGAAAATCCTCTACAGTACTGACCAGCAGCATGTGCACTTCTCAAATAACAGGGCACTGTTCACATGCTCCAACGCTTGTTCTGAAATTCCCTTGCTCACAACACTGGAAGATGCAGCCTTCGATGGCACATTTAATCGCAATGCTCTGGTTCCCATCAGGACACCAATACACTTTGAGCTTCTTTGCCATTAAACAGAAGACACTGAAATGCAGGAAAGAGACTCTCTGTTCCTCTAGCCTCTTAATTCGTCGCTATCTACACCAGAGTTGAAAATCCATAGATGTCTTGATCAATCTTATTTCCCTTGAGAATTTGTTCTACATTAGGTCTCTTTTAAAAAGTTCCAATTTTTAATTAAATTTTTATCCCTTTACAATTAAATATGTAAAGGGCGGCATCCCATATAATTATGAGCAGACCAGAATACATTATATATACATCTCAATGGTAATGAGAATGACAAGGACAAGGGCATCACAAATAAGCACGCCTTGGCTGCTCACCTTGTTGCGTCCCCCTAACAGCAAGTAATGAACCTGGAAGGCAACCCTGCTGGCTCTGGGCACTGGGTAAGGTGGAGGCCCCTGGGACCAAGGAATTACACTCCCTGAGTTGCTCCTGGGTTGGCATGAGTACTGACTTTAATGGAGGTACTTGAGGTTACCGTCTTCTCCTGCTGGGATGAACTATCTCTTCTCTAGAGGCTCCCAACCTTTGGCTAATTTGGGGCAGGGGAGCTAAAGATAGTGGAACAATCTATGGGGACTTGCTCTTTTGGCAAAAGAGCAATCTCTTTCCAGGACTCAGCAAGAGGAGAGAGAAAATTCCCAAGTCCTGATGCCACCTTCCCTGGCACCCAAGCCTGGGAACATCAAACAAGGGCCACAGATAAGATCAGGCCTCACCTTCATAATCAGTTGGCCCTTATGGGGGTGTCTGCACAGACACAACACTGCCCTGGGGAGAAGCGTATCACCCAGGTAGACCCCTTCACATGCCTGTACTTCCCCCAACCAACCACATTATGCTCTACCTTTCCCTCACAATTAGAAACAAAAATTTATTTTTTCAAGACTTGCCAATTTGTAGAGGAATCTCAATTAACCAGGGCCCACATAATTAGAATCTTTGATTAAGTGAATATTCCCCCTGGAATAAAAATTTTTAATAACTGCAATAGCGAGTATTTGCATTGTACTTATCATGTGCCAGGCACTGCACTAAGCACTTCACATTCGGGCCACATGATAACCTACTTGAGACTGGCTCTATTATTAGCACAGTTTTACAAGTAACGCGGCTGGGACTCAGGGCAGTCGCGGCACCTAGGCCTACAGAGTGAGCACCGACATCAGGGCAGAGCTTCTTAAGTCCAAGGCAGTCCCCAGTCAGTAAGGTTCCTTTCTGGCTATAGTACTAGAGGCTTGGGAAAATTTTGAAAATGTCAAGTGTTAAAACAAAATGGATTGAATGATGCAACTTCAGCTATCTCAGAAATTAAATTAATTTATTTTCTCCATCAGTTCCCTGATTCCCTTTACCATCTCCACATCACCTTTCAGGGCCCCCATGATTCATCCCTCAGGGGACAATGTGCTCCCAACATCGCAAGCGACTTCCAGTAGAAACGTTCCCATTTTGGGGCACCGGAAGAGTCAGGATGCAGGTGTCCAAACAGAACACCAGACTTACGCTCCAGCCCCAGAGCTACCTGAGTGTCGCACTGATGCCGAGCTGGCCTGCAAGGAAGCCTCAAAGGTTACTTTAATTGGCTCCCAAATGATTAAGACTGCATTCTGTTGTCTCCACTGCTCGCTTAAAAGAACTGGTCTGACCACCGTGGGACCCCTTCATGCATCACCAGGTCCTGAAAGAGGTATCATAACTGTTTTAGAAGCAAGGAGAGTAACTGGGGCCGTGAGGATTGGAGGAGTTGTCATGTTGAAAGACGAAAAGTAATTCTCTCTGCCTGCCCCAGTGAACATGGAAACACACTAATGGTGTCCACCAACATGGAGTAATAGCGCTCTGTAATATTAAGGCACATTTACTGAGCATTTACCATGGTCCAGGCTCTAGCCTAAGTCCTTCACCTCCATTACCGAGTTTCATCCCCCTCACAGCCCCATGAGGTAAAGTCGGTTATTAGCCCATACTGTAGAAAGAGGCACTGAGGCACAAAGAGGTTAACTAACTCACCTACAGATAGTAGCTGATAAAGGATTCAGCCTCAGGGAGGCTGATTCTAGAACCTAGGATGAAATTCAGGGCTTAATAAAGGAATATCGATTTGATGAACTGAGAGACTACTGTGCTGTGTGTGGTTAGTGACTCTTACACTATAAGTAAACACTAAGTCCATAAAAGACAAACATTTGACCAGCTCTCTGATAAGGTTGGAATGTCCAGTTACAAAAGCACAAGGCCAACCTGTTCGGAGGAAAACGAAGGAAACTAAGAGGAAGGAGCCACTGGAGGCTGGGACACAGCTCAAAGTTGTCACAGGAGTCCCAGGGACCCAGCTGGCATCCCACTCCCAATCAGACAAGTCCCTGGACTACCCCTGGCCTGGGGAAAGTCCACATGTTCTCTGTAAATGTCCTCTGAGGACTGAGAATAGCTCTCCTCGCACCTCCTGGTCACAGCTGAAGGCAGAAAATGGAGGGACCAGAAAAAGCCCTAATTCCTCATGTTTTCCCCCATAGGTCACGGGATTCAAATGTGGAAAAGGCATCCCGCAACCCATCAAGAGTTCGCTTTCCTGAAGGTCTCATTGGCTGATAGGCAAATTGAATGATAACAGTGTCTGGGTCATCTGCCTTTGGAGGCCAGAAACCCACTCCTCCAAACCCCCCTTGAAATGTCCCAAGGCTGCCTAACGCCCTCCAGAAATGCCTCTTCCTCCACCAGCACCTTGTGTGCCAGCTCCCTGTGCCTCAGGCTCCAGAATCAATCGAGGCTGCTCTGCAGACACGTAGTGTTAACCACACTCTTCTTGTCTACGCTCTGCCAGCGGAGCGGGGGGCTGCGTACGGGGCGCCGCCCCAGCCTCGGGTCCCTCTGGGGGGTTCCAAACCCTCCCTTCCGACCCCAGCACCTTGCGGAAGCGGGCTCTGCTGCCGTCCCCCTTTGGCTTTCCTCCTTTGGAACGGCGATCAGTCGAGCTAAGCTTTCCGAGTTGACATTTTAATCAAACGTCAATTTCCCAACTTCGCACAAATGGTTAAAACCAAAAGGCAACACAAACATTAAAGATTGGCATACTCTACCCAAAGGGTTAATTTCCAGCGGGTCCCCTAAGAAACACGTTACACCAATAGCTAAAGGAGTAACAATGACAGGACTGCAAAGGAGGGACTGTATATCCCGGGTGACACACAATTCGAAGATTTTTCAATAGAGATTTCTAGGTCTCTGAACACCTCTGCTCTTTTCTCAGTAGTCTGTTTCCCCCATTATGCCAATTCTCTGGCTACTTCTTCCTGAGTGAACAGTTAATGACTGAGGATGAAGGTACAAAGGCTACAAGTAACCTCTACGCGATTCCAAAGCGACCTGGGGAAAAACAAAGACCTAAGTCAGCCAGGCTCCTGATGGGCCCCTGCACCACAGGCTTACCAACTTTGCTGATACCATTTGCTAAATTAAATGGTCTGCACACTGAACTGACCTGCTCCAGCACCGAGCAGGGAATGAGGAGTGTGTTAGGAATCGTTCCTGTTGGCCACTAGGTTAGGTTCACACATAAATTTTCAGGCCTTACAATGAAACAGTCTTAGCTATAAAAATGTTTAACTCAGCCACTCAAAACCATGTCCCTTGGTGACTGCTTCAAGTCTGTGAGCCTTTCAACAGCCTGACTGTTCCACTAACCTATTTATTTCCAGTTTTTGGTTTCTTTTGCAGCCAGGAAGGAGGAAGGCATTTTTGTGACAGTAGCCTTATAATCCTAAATCCTGCTTTAGGAAGCAGTACTGATCAAAATGCAACGTCAGTCTTGTTATCTGTTCACAGAAACAGGCGTCAGCTCATTAGGGAGTTGGTGGAAAGTCACAGAGAAAGGAAGCAGACTCTTCTCTCCGAGGGCCCCCCGCCGCCCCCCGTTTTTGGCCGCCCTCTCCGGGAGCCTCTGGGCTCTAAATGAGCCACAGAAGGGCACCCAGAGGTTTCCTGGAATGCAGAAGCAGGGGGAAAAGCAAAATTAAGGCTCAAATCAAGGCACTGACACAGAGACAGTTTAAGTTCAAAGTGCTTCCCCGCCCAGGCAGTTGCTCAGGAGGCAGTAATTGAGGACAGGGCGAAAAGTGACAGGTGCTGTGGGCACCAGCCTAACAAGAACAAGCTCAGACTTTGGGGATCTTCAGGCAGGTGAGCACTGCTCAAGCTCGTTTCAGCCAAGTGCCTGCTCGCGAAGTAAAGTAAGCCGGCGACGAACCAGGGTGTGGGCTTCAGGGCAGAAAGCTGGGTGCAGCCCCAGGCTGCCTTCCTCTGACCCTTCTGGGATCCTCCATAAGACTCTACAGGTCGATCTGGACGAGCAATTCCCTGTACGCGGTGCCCGGCATCCTGAGCCATCAAAGGTTGTTGCCATGCCTGGGCACTGAGACAAGGTTTGGGAGAGTAAGGCCATCCCTTTCACACCCATAACCCACCCAGCCTGGGGTTTGCTTCTTGGGAATTATGCTCCTGGTTGAATCTGAGCCAAAGATAAGCCATGAAACTAACCTTTGCTCATCAAGACAAAGTTTCCTCCAAAGCTGATCAAGACCAACAGCACAGTTACCCTTCACCTTCTTTCTTCAGGAGGAAAGGAACTGCGCCGCTCACATGCCCCCTCACCTCGAGCTGACAGAAGACCTTGAAGAGGAAGAACCAGGGAGCTAGAAAGGCATGAGTCCTCACTTACGCTCCCCCCTCCACCCCCTTCCCACCTCTTTCCAACCAAGGAAGTGGTGTTATTGGCCTATTAGATGTCCTTGACTCATTCAAGAAAGTTAATCTCCTTGAAAAAGACTCAGCCTGTAGAATCTAAACTATTAGCAGACTTCTGTGAGATTTGATCCTGGGAAGCCAGTGACTGCTCTGTCCCAGAGACTCTCCACTGACATGCTGCATTGCAGCAGCTGTCAGGTATTTCCCTTCTGTGCTGGGTGTATGAAGCGCATCGGATCATTATCTGTACTTTCTTGCTCTTCACAGCTCTGAAGCTCTCTGAGGGGGAGAAGAATCTGCGGTTCTCGTGGTGGGTAGCTGGGCCTGTGGGCATTGGCAAGTTGCCTTCTACGGATTTGAGTGGAAAGAGCCTGTAAAGAAAGAAGGGACCAGAAGGGATGATTTCAAACCCCTCTGCAATTCAGCATTCCCTAATTCCGTGACGTTTTTTAAAGGAACGGACATGTAGAGCCTCCCAACGATTTAGGACTTGGGCACTCAGATACTTCTTAGGAGCTGGATTTAGAACCAAGAAACCAGACTTCCAAAGCTGGCGGATGAGAGGACGAGTCAACGTGAACTGACAGGCAGCAATATCTTTCAGAGTAATTGGAAGCAATTATCATGTAACTTCTGATTCATCAGGGACCCAGCCCACCAGCACTAAGACTTTTTAAAAGAAATGTTAGCCTGTTTTGCTGTTTAATATGAAATTGGAAGGAGAAACCGGTGTCATGGTCCACGTCTTTCCACTACAAATTAGCAGGTACCCTTTGCTCAAAATATCCAAGGCTTTTGTTGTGGAGCCAAAATTGATCAAAGGTTACTGCAATCTAAAAACAAAAGAAAGAAAGGGAGAGAGAATTCTCCAGTTGCCTGGTTGCTAAGCAACCACAGTCTGCTCTGGTAACTGGGTCTGGGGGTCTTTGCTTTCATTTGCTGCTGACTTTCACTCCATATATAATATATACCAGCATGTTTATTCTCCTGTAAATGCCCAGCAAATAAAAAGCGATGAAGCCCTTTCACTGAAATTATTCATGTGCTAAAAGCTTTTATCCACCTCACTGGTGTGATTGACAATATCATACCAGCAAGCTTCCCGAATTAGTTCTTGTTCTGCTATTGTACTCCTGGGCTTTCTTTCTTTAATAAAAGAAAGAGAGCTACAGTTTTATTTAAGCTTGCTATACTCTGGCATTGCAGCTCCTCAGTACCAATGATTAAGATGTCGTGTCTATTCCAGGCACGTTTTCCCTTCTAGTTGCTATCAACTTGCTAGAGAAACTACCTTTCACATGATTTTTTCCCCTTAAAAACTTTGCTTTGCCTTTAGAACTAATCTGCAGAAGAGATGTGAATGAGCTATTTGTCCATTCTGAGAGCCTTTAAGAAAATCCAAATGGTACATAAATGTTACCCTTAGGACTCTTTCTCAAAGGATGACTTTGATGTATACCAAGGATCACTTACATCAGACTCAAACTGCAGGGGCCGGGCCTGGCGATCGGCATTTTATCCAGCACCGTTTCCCTCTCCCTGCCAGGCAGCTGTGATGCGCACTGAAGTGTGAGCACCACTGCCTGAAAGGAGCTGAACATTGTCATTTACACAAGTTAATCTAGCAATCCCGAGCAAACCTGCACTTTGAAATCAGAGACGGAAGGTCTCCATCTTGGGCAAAGGCTTCAGGTCCCTCAGTAATGACCGATTCCTACAATTAATGGCCTTGGGCACCGGCGAGCAGGCTGGTCGCTCCATCGCCAGATGAAGATGGCCGCCGAGTAGACAGGAGTCTTAATGGCAAAGGCGGCTGCAAATGCAGAGCCGACCAGCTCCTCAAGCACAGACAACGGAATCTTGCTAGTCGAATCCATCGCCTTCTCTTTTTAAACTAAAGACTTTAGCATGGCACTAAAGATTAGTGCCCAAAAGTGTGTGTAGCTGGTACAAGTTTCATAAGTCACAAACTCAAGGGTTTTTCCTGTAACAGGATTTCATGTATTTATCAATATCTCATTTCTACTTGATGGCCAGAAACTCAATCTAATTAATTTCGGGAAAGCTGTCAAATTCAGCGATGACAACTATTTCAGGTTTAAATCTCAGCCACATTCAGAACTTCCTGCCCTCCCTTCTACCTTCCCTCAGCTGACCGCAAGCTCCAGGGAAGGAGGGACAGGGCCTGTGCAATGTTGCTGGCACCCACTGTCGATGGGCCCAACGCTGCCGTGGTCCGGATGTGGGTGGGAACGGCTCCTTCTCAGCCTTAGTCTAGCTCTATCCTCTGCTTCTGTGTAGCCAAGATGGGGGTGGTCTGCTCGCCGCCCCTGGTTCTGGCCACAAAAATGCCCCTGGAGGCTGGCCGGCTGTCACCTGGCCACACAAAACCAGAGACTGCTCTGGCCTCTCTGCCTGAGGGCACTTCATCCCGCCATCAACTCCATTCTCCGTGGCCCCACCCCGAAGCCCTGGGTTCATCCTGAAAGTGAGCCATGCAATTCCTCTCCAACCTCAGGTTTCCAAATTTAAAAGAGGTTCCAGGAAGAGGGAAGGGTAGTTTCCCTACTCTGGACCTAATACCCTGTCTTCTTTCGCATCAATTTCTTCTCCCCACCTCCAACCTAGAAGATTCTGCCTCCTTTGTCTGGGTAAAGATTGGTAAGATACAAGGTCAATATCAGAACCCAAGCCTCTAAAAATGTAAATCTAAAGGAGAATGGGGATTGGAAGGAGGGGGGCAGTGAGTGAGGAGTAAGTAAAAAAATTGCAGGAATAACAACAACCCACAAAAAATAACACTTCATATCTCATCACATCACATCATCTCTGAGTTCTTGGCACTACATTTGTGGTGCAAAAAAAAAATACAATGTGAATGAAAACACTTTGAAGTTTACTATGGCTTGGTGAAGACAGAGCCCCTTGGTTAAGTATCCAGTAAAGAGCCTCTGCAGTAGATTTCAGTCTTTCCATCTTTCTGTCAAATTGGAGCAATCATCAAGACTTTAGAAACAGGCCTGTGAACCACAGGGTTGCCAGTTCAGTTCTCAGTCAGGGCATATGCCTGGGTTGTGGGCCAGGTCCCCAGTACGGGGCGCATGTGAGGCAACCACACATGGATGTTTCTCTCCCTCTCACCCTCCCCCTCTGTCAAAAGATAAAATAAATAAAATCTTTTAAAAAATACTTCAGAAACAGTATCCTAACTGACTGTACTAGTCAGGTCCACCGTGATTACACGGGACAGAGCTCTGCCTCCAAGTGACTTAAGCTAAAGAGGGGACCTGTTGACTTGTGTAATGGAGACTTGTGGGGGATTCAGGCACAGCTGGATCCAGGACCACAAGTGATGCCATTAGGCCTCAGCCTCTCCGCCTCTTGGTTCCTCGGCCTGCTGCCTAAAGTCAGTCTGCCTGCTGTGCCACGCAAAGCAGTTCTTACCCAATTTACCGCATCCTCCGTCCCGCACAGCAGCTGGGTTGTTTGCATGTCCATTCTCTCCAGTGGACCGCTATCACCAGCTCAGTGCTGGTGTCTGCTACATATTAGTTAAAAGAAATACAAAGGCTAAGCAGAAAAGTATTTCACTGCTATCTGCCCTTCAGTCTGACCTCACCTTGGCCTTTTGCTGGTGTTGAGCCAGGCCACTGTGTGACACACACATAATTTTAACATACTTCTGAGCATCTCTGGTTTAATAGATGTGGATGCCATCATCAGGCTCCCATTTCTAAACAGGCTATCCCACAACTCGGTGGCAAAGCTCGGTGTGACCAAACATGGGGCAGGGATTCTACCGTTGTCCCAGAATTCCAGCTACAGTCCCAGGCTGAGGACAACATTCTTAGCTCAGACACAGGAGTTCGGGTCCTTCTCCCAAGGCTGACTGAGAGGCACCATTTTAAAACCAGCGCCGCCATTCCAGTCACTCTGAAAGGGGCGCTGCCCTGTAAGAAGAGGCTGTCGGCACTGGGGCAAGGGTATTGTTTTTAAGCTGTTCATCGGGGAGGGAAAACAGAGCACTCCCCCCTCGCCTGATCCAAGGGAGTCTGCTGCACGAGACTTCCTTATACAAACTGGGGCGTCAGTAGGAAGAAAATGTCTTCACGTAAATCAAGTCTAAAAGAGCAATCTCTGTCAGACTGATGGTTGTCAGAGGAGAAGGAGGTCGCGGGGGGTGAAAAGGTGAAGGAATTAAGAAGTACAAGTTGGTATTCACAACACAGTCACAGGGATGGGGAGTATAGTCAATGTTCCCCAGGACAATCCACGTGGCCTCCCCTCTCCTCTGCTCCGCAGCTGTTCATGAACCTGAGTGCATTTGAACATGATCTGACCTCCCTCAAGCCTCTGTGAGGCCAAACTGATGGTGGAAAGATACCCCTCACAGCCAACACTGACATAGCACTTTACAGTTCTTAAAGGCTTCTGCATATAGTTGCTCATTTAATTCTCGAAGGAAATGTAACTTACCCTAGATTAGACAGCCAGTGTGAGGCAGAACCAGCCAGAACTCAGTCATCCTGTGCCCTGGATCAGCAAGTGCTCCTCCCAGGGGAACACGGAACTGGGACTCTCCCTGCCCCTGCAGCCAGCACACAGGCTGGTCCAGAACCATCGTTTTCCCATCACTACTCCTTCTCCAACCAAAGCTGGTAAATTTTAATTAAAAAATAGCATCTCCACAGGCAGGGTCAACAGCCCATACAATCACAACAACTGAGATCTAAGAAACGTCTACTTTATTCTGGGCCCAGAGCCCATCACACCCATTACCTCTAACCTTATTCAGCCCTGAGAAGTAGACATAGTGATCTGCCCTTCATAAGCAAAGAAACCGGGGCTCAGAGAGGTTCAGCAACATGGCTAAGCACTCCCAGCTAGGAAGGAGAACTCCCGCCTGAAACCAAGACTGCTCCATTTCAAAGTCAATACTCCCTGCCCAACACTGAATGTGCTATGATCACAGGGGGAGATGCTTGTGAGCGGGTCAAAACTTCTTCGGGTTGCATTGTTGCCTGGAGGAAGCCACTGTTCAAATAAAACCTGTTTACCTAAAGGAAACATACCTCAGACTACTGGGGTGGTTATGGTCCTGAGCAGACAGGGTGCTGGACAGATGCATTGTGATGGCAGGAAGGTTGATGGGACGTGTGGGGGTTCAGCCAGGTCTGAGTAAGACTCCACAATGGAACATGGATCCCAGAGTTAGCAAGAGAGTATCCAAAGTCAGGACATAATTGGGGACAACCCAGGAAGAAAGAGATGCAAGAGACTGCCACTCATTCAGGTTTGCCTTTGGACAGCCTTCTTTCCCAGCATCATCCTTTGGACAAATTCAGTGGTGGCAACATTTCTCTTCTACTTTTAACAGGCTCTAAGAGCCACTAGTTCAGAAATAAAAGAAATCCTCTTCTTGACTGAGTCACCATGACCAGCAACCCTGAAGAAAGCCTTGAATGCTTTGCAAGCATCATGTGGTTTAAAAAGTCACTGAGGTCCCAGCTGGTATGGTTCAGTGGATTGAGTGCTGGCCACCATCCAAAGGGTCGCTGGTTTGATTCCCAGTCAGGGCACATGCCTGGGTTATGGGCCAGGTCCCCAGTAGGGGGTGTGCAAGAGGCAACCACACGCTGATGTTTCTCTCCCTTTTTCCCTCCCTTCCCCTCTTTCTAAAAGTAAATAAAAAAAATCTTTTAAAAAGTCACTGTATTCACATACAGCCCTCTCTTTTAAGCAGAATTATTTTTCCTTTTCTTCCATTGAAAAAGTTCTCGACCAGAGAAAATCCTAATTAATTTGAGGCAAGAATAATTTTTCCTACCTCTTGCTGCTTCCAGTCTGTGATTAAAAGGAGTAATTTCAAAGTGGACATCTTCAAACCTTGCATGTAATATTGAGTGGTTCTGCTAAATAGCTTTTAGATGTGCTGTTCATGTTATTTTGACAAAAGCTGGTGACAGTATTCATTTCTGATAGAACATTACAGAATACTGGGGTCACTTTCTGACTAACAGGTATCTTTGTGCAAAGGGGAGGCCTCTAGCACCTTGTTCAGTTGGACCTCGCTATGCTGTCCCTAATGTTGCTCATGGCCTCTCCTCGCTCATGTGCTCCCCCCAGCACAGCTTGCCTTGGGACACATTGTTTCACATACATGTATTTTATCTTTCCAAGTGAACGGTGTCTTCCGAGAAGAGCCAAACTTTTTCCTTAACATCCCTGGGTGCGTTATATTAATGAAAAGTACCAACTTAATTTTGCCAGCTTGAATAGAAAAGAGAGATCATTTAATTTTATTAAAAGCCCTCCATGTTTCATGGGATGACTGACACTAGAAATGGAAAGCCACTCTGACCCCACGGTGGGTATGCGGGATCTGTCTATGATTCACATCCGGGTATCACTGGTACTTAGAGGGTTATGAAAACCAAGGGTGTGAGTAGAATTAATTAGGGAAGGAGCATAACGTGAGACAGGAATGAGAAGCTGGGTAGTTCTTGAACAATAGCATCTAGTAGCTACACAGAGGAGAATGAGCCCCCAAAGAGACCAAGAACGCCTGAGACAAAGAGAAAGTGTACAATAGCCTACAGCGTCGTGGGCAGTGTGGTCCAGTGCAGGCCAACTCTGCTCACGCTGCTGAGGAGTTAAGAGAAGGAAAGGTGTCTATCAGACTTGGCTATGTGGGGCCTTGGTGACAAACGTTACTGTGCAGCAATGGGGGTGAGGCCATGCGTAGATGAGGTATGAGTGCAGGTAAAGAACTGGAGACAGAAAACATGAGTGAGACTTTCAAGAAGTTTGTCTATAAAGGCAGGAAAGAACAAGGGTGATTGTGAAGGGGGACACAGGGTCCGGGGAGGTTTTTCTCCCCTATTTGGAATGATTCCATCATAGAAATGGAAAAGTTCGAGATATATGATTATAGAGAGCATCCTCTTTAAATATGTGTGCTCTTCTACCACACCACTCATATATACACAAGCCATGTACACATCAGTGTTTAGTCTTCCCAGCAGGAAAATTCTCCAGATACTAATGTAAAATCCAAAGCTATTCCTTTGTGATATCAGCATACCACCCAGGTATCATGATTTGAGACCAATCACATAACGACGCTCACAAGCCCTCCCCTAAGGCACAGCGGCCTCCTTCCGAAACAATGGCAGTTCTCCTGACACAAGAGTTCCCAGCGTTTATATGGCCTTTGCCCCCTGAAATCTCAAAGGACTATATTCCCCCAGGCTTCTAAACCAGGTACGTTTTGCCTCTTGCAAAAGGACTCCACAGTCCTCCTGTGCATTTTTTTGTATATTTTATTGATTATGCCATTACAGTTGTCTCATTTTTTTCTCCCCTTTATCCCCTCCACCCTGCACCCCATCCCATCATCCCCACATCGACATTTTTCCTGCCACCACTTTCCCCAGCCCCACCCCTCCCCACCTCCCACCCTCAATCTTTCCCCCATTTGGCTTTGTTGATGGGTCCTTTATGCATGCTCCTTGATGACCCTTCCCCTCCCTTTCCCCTGTCATCCCCCTCCCTCCTCCCCTCTGGTTACTGTCAGTTTGTTTATTTCAGTGTTGCTGGTTATATTTTGCTTGCTTGTTTATTTTGCTGATTAGGTTCCACTTACAGGTGAGATCATATGGTATCTGCCTTTCACCGCCTGGCTTATTTCACTTAGCATAACAGTAGTTTGTACCATCTACTTTAGGTCAGACAGACAGGCCTGCGACTTGCCACTGACAACAGCAAAATTAGATTCCATGTCCCCCATGGAAGGGTCTCCCCACAAAACAAACAAGCTGTTCATTAACCCCTCATGTGGTAACAATGGCTTCATCAATGACTCACAGAGAATTTTAGCTTGAAAAGCTTGATAGGGTACTTTGCCACATCACTGTCACGCCCATTTTACAGAGGAAGAACACCGAGATCCAGAAGGAGTAAGTGACTGAGCCAGGTGCACCTAGCTGGATCTAAATCCAAGTCCTCCCAACCTAGGACCAGAGGGCTTGTGTCGGTGCCTCATGTCAGCATGGGTCATGGACAGGCCTGGGTGCATCCCTGCAGTGCAGCAGAAGGAGGAAAGACCTCCTTTTCTTAAAAACATGACCATCTCTTTTCAGACCCCTCCCCCACCAAGGACTGACTCCCTCTGGGAAGAGCCCTAGGAAACTGGTTCCTGAGCTATAAATATTGAATCCCACAAGATTTTTTCTCAGAGCTGAGGTGCAGCTAATGCTATGTTTGACCTGAAAGAAAAGAGTTTTGCTTTCAGGCCCATCAAAGTGAGGAGCTTTTTCTTGCCCCAACCTTAAAGAGCCAACAGAGTCCTCCAAAAAAAAAAAAAAAAAAAAAAAAAATCCGTACAAGTGGAAACTGTGGAGGCATGAGTGGTTACTTCTGATCACCATGGAAACCACCCAAATTGCCTACCACATCTCTTGCTGTCACAGCGGGAAGGGCTGTCTCACCTTTTTACCCCATTTTCCCCAAAGATGGGGGCCCAGCAGCTTTTCTTGACCCCCCAGCACGCAGAGCCCATGCCCTCCGCATCGGCCCCAACTCGGTCCTTTCATCCCCTTTCACACTTTCCCTGCAATCTATTTTTCACTAATCTGGAAGATTTTAGTAGATTAATTTTTCTTCTAAACCCAACTACCCAAAGGCCTAAGCCTTCTGTTCCCTGTCACGGTCCCGGTGCCCTCCTTCTCGAAGTCCTGAAGTTCATTCTTGATGGTTAGACAAAGTAATGTTACTTGTGCCCTTCAGGACCTTTGCCGTCCTCCCCACCCCCCACTCTGCTGCCTATTCTCCCTTAAATCTTTGAAATTTGATGGCCACGATCACAGTAGTTGAAACTGTATTCTTCATGGCCAGATCTCAAGTGCTTTGTCCAACTACGCTGTTCCCGTTTCTGCATGGCATCTGACACTGTGACAGCTCGTCTCTTCACACGCTTCTTGACATTCTCTTCCTGCTTTCTGCGGCATTGCCTGCTAGCTCTCTGTCGCCTCCTCCTTCTGCAGTCTTATCACTTCCAGACCTTTCACCTTGGATGTTCTGAACCTCAACAGCAAAAACCAGATGATGGTCTTCTTTTCAACCCTGCTTTCCTGTGTCTTGAATGCCATCACCATCTCCCAGCCTGAGGCTGGGTACCAAGGAGTTATCTTTGACCTCTCTCTATTCTCAGCCCACACCTTCAATTAGCCCCTAAATACTATTCGTTTTTCCTTCAAAATATCTCCTAGACATATGCTATCCCTTTAGTTACCACTCTATTCTCTCCTTTCTAACCCATCTTGCCCATCATTGATGGATCCTTAAAACATCCACTGAGCCTCACCAAGAGTGACTCCCACCTCCCACATGAAACTGCAGTACTTGTTCTAAATTGAAAACTCCTAAACTTGATGGTCCTTTCTGCTTGAGTTCCCGTTACTCTACAGCATGAATTCTTTGCTGCAAGCGAACTCTACTTGATGTATTTCTACCTTCAGGCAAACGAGCACGACTTGCCTGCTTCTACTGCCAACGGGTTGATGGTGCTATTCTCTGCCTTGGAAATACCCTCCCCTCCACTCCACTTTGCCTCACTTCCCCTCTCATGCACCTCATTAACTCTAATTCTTCTTGTTCTCCAAGCTGATACATCTTATATTAGTACTCAGTGCTAATTATTTTACGATAGATGTAGCTATTCGCCTCAACTTATGTTAAAGATTTATTCTGACCAGGTCACTAAGATAGAGGACATAAAAGGTGGGGTGGGGATACAATGATTGTTTTTAATGGTTTGCACCACAGGCAGGCTTGAGGGTAGGGTGAAGACTTTTAGTCTTCCTACAATCTCCTTCAGCCACTACCTCCACTCTTTAATATGGATAATTGATGTCTTCTCAATTTTACATAAAAGTCTATGGAGCCTATAGAGATACAGCTAAAGAAAATCCTATATGTATGTATTTACATATACAGGAAGCTCTATATGCATGTATACTTCATATATAGGAAATTATATATATGTATATTATATAGATGTAATTCTTAAAAGAGTTGTATTATTTTTCTTGGCTTAAAAAAAAAAGTGCTTATATACGTTAAATATTCCCAAAGTTCTCAGAAATATAGAAACTAATCTAAATGCCTTTCAAGTCACATGGGATGATCTTTGATAAATGGAAGCTAATTTAAGTCTTTTGGTTTAATAAAAGCAGGCATGTCTTCAGAATTATCAACATTAAATATAATGCAAACATACGACTTTTTCTACCTGAATTCAGTAGTTAAATAAGCTCACGTTACCTCTATGCTACAAAATTTTTAAACAAGAAAAATAAGGTGATAGCTGTTTAATGTCTAACCCAAGCATAATTGTTAAAAACAAGTAATTTAAATAGATGTAAATAAGATAAAAGTTTATACAAAGTTAAACTAATAATGGATATTTATTTTCAAAAATATACTGAAATATTCATTGCTAAACGTGTTCTTCTAACTTTTGGTTTTCTTAATTTTATAGAGACAAAAGCTATTTGGGCCCATCAGTAGGTATGTCTTCTGTCACACTGAAAAAAATCGTACAGTGAAAATGATATGTATGTCTCTAATAAAAGTATAATTTTTCATATTTATATGTTATAAATGTACTCATCTACTATGGGATATTAATATATATGATAGGTAGTTCTCAATTGCCCGCTTCCTAGTTTTCACCAGAAATTCAAAGTTACTAACAGTTAAAGTTTATCGTCAATAAGTAAAAATAAAACTACTAGAAACAGTAAGAGTGAAGGGAAATAATTTTGTGTACAAAGTATGAGAAAAACATGACATGAGTTTTTATATGAAGAGTATGCAAAGAATACAGGATGTAGTTTTGTTAAAAAAGAGAGAGAGAGAAAATTTTTCCTAAATAAAATGACTGGGTATTCTAGAAAAAAGAAAAGACAAGAATAAGACAAAACCTAAATGATTATAGTAAATTGAAGGTTTGGGGGTGAGAGATATGTTATGAGGTCAATTCTGGCTAAAACTGTATAGACTTATTTAAAAGGGTTTTTAAAATAAGGTCAGTAATGTACAACAAAACAAATTTAATTTTCTCTCCATTAAAATCACAAAATTTCTTAGGTGATTGGCCTGCTGTTAATATAAGATTATATAAAGTTTTCTTTCCCTTTAATGTAGTCTTCCTAAACAAAAATTCTGTCTCATCAAAATATTTCCTGTGCTTCACGTTATCTCTATTAAGATCTTTAATCACTTAGAAAAACTAAGTCTTTCTCATTTTAAAGAGTTAAGCTTTTTTTAACCTATGTAGCCTTTTGTATTTGCCTTTGAAATCTTTTAATTGACACTTTGGGTGAATAGATAACTAATTCTATTTGATCAAGCATTTTAAAACTTTAGACATTTTTGACAAACATCCCCAAAACAAATTCCGAATAAAGTCTTTTTGACTTCTTGCTAACTTTGGTGTTTTATAAAGAATCCCTAGCAGATATCAAAAGATTTTGCTTTCCCTCTCCTTATAAAAGGGAAATGTTAATTTACTTAGGCTTATCTGATATGTTAAACATTGCATGGGAAATGTGATCAAATAAAAATATTTAACCTTCTTAGGTTATATCTATGTGGCTATATATTATTAATATAAGTAATTAATAAATTATATGAAATTCCTAAAAAATGATATATCCTTATATAATTTTATTAGTCATAATTCATTATTATTTTATAAAACTGTATATCATAAAAGTAACTGCACTTACTTATCGATTGCATTATTTGTAGTGACCTCTCACAAAATCTTTAACCATGACAATTTTTAAGTCTTTTCTCATTCACAGACTGTTATTATTTTACTTACTCTTGATTCCTCTCTGAAACTATTTACAATTAACTATAGGCAAAAATACTTTATCTTCAAAGAGATTCATGGAAAGTAGTCTAGAATATAGGTTTTTGATAACTTTGGCGTTGCAATACTAAACAAAGTAAAAATTTCTAGAACTCTAATGGAAAAATTGATTGATTGATAAAACTGTAAATCCTAGATCAAAACAAGAATTAATTACGAGTCTAAATGAAGTCTAGAAAATGATTATAATTTTTATGACTTCATTTAAAACATTTCTGATTCTTTAATGCTTTTCCAGGTTTAAAGGACCCTTTTTGCTCTGTTCTTTTAAGCTATTTATAACTTACAGCAATTTAGTAAAGTATTCTTTTGCAAACAAATGTTGAAATATTTATCTTTCCCTTTACCAGGTCCCTCCAGAATTCAGAAACCCTTATTAAATATTCTTATTTTTTCGGGAAAATGTATGTATTTACATAAGTTCAATAGCAATCTGTTCTCCTTGTAACCGTAAACAATTAAGCAAGTCCTTAGCTTCACTTCTTCACTTAAAGAGACTTAAAGGTCTAATCTGAGATTTCTTATTACCAGGAAATTTTAGAGAACTAAGGTTGGCTTCCAAAGCCCTTTAGATACTGACAAAGCTTTGACTGGAATGTCACACTTGAGAATATACAGAGAATCATTATTCTTGCCACATTTACATAAGTAATCAAGCCAAGTTTAACAAAACTAGACTTATTTTTACATACAAAGTCATTTCACTATAATTTTGATAAAAATGGAACGATTATAGAAAAATATGTTTTAACTAGAAAAACCAGAGTGTATCCACTAGCAGATTCTAGTCCCGTTCAGTGTCTTTAAGGTTTTGGCACCTACCTCTTTAAACTTCAGAGAAACCACCACAACAGATCATGTATGGGCAGTTGTTGCTATACGAGCCGCTCAAGGGAGTTCACCAGAATAGCCAATGACGTCACCAAAGACAGCGAATCTGCAAACCAGGAAAGCCCATCAGATTGAAAGTGTTACCCTTATTCCACCACCTAAAGTTGCTTCAAACTCAAATCTAGAAATGTTCTCAACTAACTACTCTCCAAACTCAGAACTGAGTTTATAATTAGCTCTATTAACCTTTGTTTTTCTTTTATTTCCATAGAAATACTTCTTAATAAATTACCTGCTTCCTCATAGCACACAGAAACCTAATTTAAGAGGAAGTTCGCCTGCAACACCATTTCCTGAAATAAAACATCCTCATGTCCATTCTGTCCTAATTAATCATGAGGATATGTGATTGTTGTTACATCATGCTGTGCCTATGTAAATAACTCAGGAAAAAACCTGAAAAACGATTATACATTATCCAGAAAAACATAGGTTGACTTACGAAGGTAAAAGTCTTGGCTCCAGGGAATCTCTGGTCTGAGGAATTCTTTAACCCTTGGCTATTATTTCCCTTGTAGTCATCATATTAACTTTCCTATTGCTTTTTAACCTCTCAAGGGTTTAAATGCCTTTCAGCAGACACTCATAGGTCAAACAGTAGCCATTAGGATTAGACAGCTGGAATAATTCAATGATGGTTATACAGATGATGATAACAATGACTGCATGACCTTCCATCCTAGCTAGTCAATTGTTGGTAGCAGCAACTACGTGACTCTCCATCCTGACTATGTCAAAAACGATAACTGGAGTAATGCCATATTTGTAGGTCACACACTTAGCTTGCCCAAAGAATGACCAATAGAAGGGAATTGTTGAGTAAAATCAAATTGGGACCAGATTTGAAAGTCTCCCAAGTAGAGAAAGTCATTTAAGCCATATAAGCAAAGTTAAATCTACCTTATTTCAATGAACATAGGCAAAACTCAATTTTGGTTGTTTCTTACAAATGTCTCTGATGATCATAAGAGAAACTTTAATCATCTTCCTAAAGTAATGTGAGAAAATCCCTTTTAATTAATCATCTCTCACCGGGAAACTTCCACTGTAATAACCAATTACTGTTATGATTAAACAACTTCCTCATTTTCACTTTATAAGCCATTGGTAATGCCATGCCCCCGAGTTTCATATCAGTTTTAAATCTGAAAGTTCCCAGTTCATGAACTGATGTTACATGCATCGTAAATTCTTACTATTTTACTAATCTGGTGGTTTTAATTTTGCTATTCTGGGTTTTTGACACTAGAAAACTTTAAAACAGGTTCTTAAATTAACTCTCAAGCTAAAAAAGAAATACAAGCAAATTACAAACTATTTATAACTCTAAAACAAGAGCACTAAATGGCAAAATTTATGGGATGAAGCCAAAGTGGTACTCAAAAGCCAATGAATAGCAATAAACAAGTTTACTAATACAAAAGATAGATTGAAACCAAACAAACTCAACTTTCAAATCAGGAAGGGTAAAGACAAAAATAAATTCAATAGTAGAAGAAAGGAAGTAAAAAAGAATGTTTTTAAAAATATAAAATAATCAATAAAATACAACTACTCCTTGACAAGGTCAATCTCTGGCAAGTCTGACTAAGAAAGAGAAAGCACATGGATGCATGGTATCTGAAGAGAGTGTGAGGTTAAATTTCAGCCTGAATTTCAGACACAAGCCAAGGACCGTGTAGTCTCAGGCAAGTTTCTTAACTTCTCTCGGTACAGACCCCCCCATCTGTAAACCGCGATAACAAAAAAATTCCTGCCCCACAAATCACTGTCTAAATTAAATAAGCTAGCATACACAAAGGACTTAGCACGCTGCCTGACTCACAGAAACAGACACAAAAACATTACCTATGTGATGTTATTTTAATGTCATGGATTAAACCTATAGAACAGTGACTCTCAGCCCTGACTGTACATCAGGATTACCTGTGGTAGTTTTAAAAACTCTTGTTGGTTATTTCTTTTTTTTTAAGATGTTATTTATTTATTTTTAGAGAGACAGGAAGGGAGGGAGAGAAACATCGATGTGTGAGAGAATCACTGATAGGTTGCCTCTCACAAGCCCCCAACTAGGGGCCCATAATCCCTAGGCATATGCCCAGGTGGGGAATCAAACCAGCAACCTTTTAGTTCACAGGCCAGCACTCAATCCACTGAGCCACACCAGCCAGGGCAACTATTTCTATTATTAGAGGCAATCTGATTTTCTCACTGGAGAAATAATTTTTATAATTCTCCAAACTATATTGCTAATACAACTGTGCTTAAAGGTGCCCCAATCTTGGGAAATCTCTGATTTTGTAAACTTTATTTCTCTAGATATTTCTTTGGTTTCATCCAATGCAAGCTTAAAGACAGAGGAAGTCTGAAATTAGAAAAATTTTTCAACTTTCTCTTTCTTTTTCTTCTCCACCCCCAAAAGTCCACATTCAATGAATGGTTAGTTTGGGTAACAAAATAAATTTTAAAAGGAGAAGCTGACTTAGTGTGGGTTCTCCCAGAAGCAGATCCTGAGACAAGGATTTGAGTGCAAGTAGTTTATTGGGAGGTGACCTCAGAAAAGCATCAGTAGGAGAGTGGGAAAGCGAGCATGGAAGGGAAAGAGGCCAATAAGGTGCATTAATGCCCAGCGTGTCCTGTGGCACGTATTTAGATGTCAAACTCCCTTCCATTATTTTCCAGTCAGCATATCTGTAATGCTGCCATCCATTCTTTTAAAAAAACAAAAAACAAAACCACTATTCTTTTCTGTTTGTGGCAATGAACTAACCAAGAAGGAGCAAGAGAGGCAATCAATCACAAAACGGCTAGGGTATAAACTTCTAACGAGCATCTCGGGGTTAAGAGGTTATTCTCCCGGGATTCAGATGGGGGTATCCCTATTTCCTGAAATATAAGAAGTGAGAAATGAAAGCAGTAATAATACTGTGATTTGTAGGATCCCTTTAACTTTCCAAAGGGTTGTCATATTCACTTAAGCATTTGTTCAAGCTTTTGCAGGGGAGTTACATTTTATATGAACCAGTAGGTCCTGAAGAAAGTGTGTAAGATAAACATTGCCCTTAAAATTTCTTAAATAACCTATAAAGTACTGTATATGTGGTCTGCGCTTCACAAAGCAGTGGGTTTGCAATGAGACACCACGTTTATTAAAAACATGTATCTTTAAACACTAGGCTGATAATCACATTCAGTACAATAAAATGCTCACTCTAAGGGGGCTCAAGGGAACAGAAAACTGAAAAAAGAACAGACTCAAGTCTCCCATCTCATGCTTCCTCTCTAGAGCAGGAGTCAGCAAGCTTTTTCTGAAGTAAATATCCAAGGCTTTGTGATCACTGTCACAAGTACACAACTCTGCCACTGCAGCATGAAAGCAGCCACATACAACATGTAAATGAGTGGGCATGGCTGTGTTCCCATGAAATGCTTTTCCAAAAACAGTAGGCAGTAGGCAGAGTGTGACCTGCAGTCTGTATTTTGCAGACCCCATTCTAGTTGCCCACCCATTGCCTGGGATTAGTAAACAGAACCGCGAGCACTATTTTGATGGCTTTTCTCCCTTTCTTTCTCTGAGCAGCTAAATTTACCAAAATTAAAAGCACAAATGGTGCGAGTTTACTGGACTGAATGAACATGCGTGTTGGGAATGATGTAAGGTGCTGAGACACAGGAAAGACAACAACCTGCCCTCACGGAGATCTTAGAGGTAGAAGAGACAGTTAACTGTCCACCAAAGAGTCAGGCTTGCCCTTTCTTTGAAGAGAGTTGTCACTGGTGCAACTGCCCAGCCATATAGTCCCAGTCTCCTTCACAGGTAGCTGGAGCCAGGCAACTGTGCTCACCAATGAAATGTGAGCAGAAGTAACGTGAGCCACTCAAAGGTCAAGATGATGAAGAAGCGCTCTCCATACAATCATCCCATGTTTTCTGAGCAGATATACGTAACTCCAAAGATCTAGGGGACAACACAGCCACAAGACAGAAGGAACCTGGGTCCCTGAATTCCTACATGGAGGTGCTCATCAGTGAAGTAACTGGTAAGTATACTTCTATTGGCAAAGCTACTAACAACTTGGGGGTTTTATTTGTCAGGGCCACCAGCATTACCCCGATACAATAGTCTGGCAAAGGACACAAACTATGTAAACTGTCATTACCCAGTATAATAAGAGCTATGTAAACAATGTGCTATGAGAGAACCAAAGAGGGAGTGATGGCAGAGCAACTTCTACCAGGGAATTCTGGGCACGTATATCACGGAGTCAGCCGGCCTGGGTGGCTTAGCTCATCCGATCTTCACGACCATGGGACAGACATATGAAGACAGACTCAGAGCAGTCGAATGACGCAGGCAAAGTCACCCTACCGGTCACTGGCAGAGCCAGGACTCCTGACTCCACTCCTTTCTCTTTCCTTGGCATGACACTGTCTCAAACCTTTTTTTTAGAGAAGCACGAACCTATAATCTGGGCAACTGATTGGACTTTCCAGGATGGGGTTTAACCAGAAGCTACTCTCCCTGTTCCTCTCCACGAGAGAGCTGGCGCCCCACTTCCAGAAGCAATCCTGCCCAGGGGTTCGTTAATAAGCCAACTCCTTTCTTTCCTCAGGGTGCCCAGCTAATCGGGACATGTGACCTCAGGCAATATAAAGGATCTTGTCCATGGGCCAAGGTGCTCCCTGCAGCAGAGCATCTATGCCCACCACAGAGGCTGACCGACCCTCTCCCCAGCCGACAGCAAGCTGGCGGCGTGGGAGTCAAACGGCAGACAAGAACTGAGCGCGGCAGGGAGGAGATGGGAGATATTAACGGTTTCTGTTTTTTACTTTGAAAGAGATTTTCTTTGACACATTAAGGAGAATTTTAATACACCTGCACACACCAAAAAGCCAGCTTCTCAGAATATAGCTCCTCCCTGCTCCAGCATCTTCCTGGAAGATAAAACAGACCACACTTTGCCTTGCTTTTCCTTTTCCCTGAGCATCTCAAAAGCAGATTTCTCCTTCTGCTTCCTACGGACGCAACCAGCCCTTTAAGCAGGGGGTTACGAACTACGGGGTGAGTATGTATACCTCCCCCTACACATGCCACAACACAAAGCCCTCCAGAACATACTACGTTTGTCCGTTTGAATTATGCTGAAAACAAGCCAATCTCCTTTAGACTCAAGCAAATGTACTATTTCAGATGTTTTACAACCTTACATCAGACCAAAAAACTGGATGTGTTTTAAAATGCAGCAGAATTGGCACTTCTCTGATGTTGAATGATGCCGAGCATCTTTTCATGTGTCTACTGGCCATCTGTATGTCCTCTTTGAAGAAGTGTCTATTCAGGTCCTTTGTCCGTGTTTTAATTGGATTGTTTGGTTTTTGGGTGTTAAGTTTTACAAGTTCTTTACAAATTTTTAATATTAACCCCTTATGAGACATACTGGCAAATATGTTCACCCATTCAGTGGGTTATCTTCATTTTGTTTATGGTTTCCTTTGCTGCGCGAAAACTTTTTAGTTTGATGTAGTCTCATTTGTTTATTTTTTTCTTTTGTTTTCCTTGCCTGACGAAATTAAAATCACAATGAGATATCACCTTACACCTGTCAGAATGTCTATCATCAATAAATGAACAAAAACAAGTGCTGGTGAGGATGTGGAGAAAGGGGAACTCTTTTGCACTGTTGGTGGGAATATAGATTGGTACAGCCACTGTGGAAAGCATTGTGGAGTTGCTGCGAAAACATTAAAAATGGAACTGCCTTAGACCCAGAAATTCCACTCTGGGAATTTATCTCAAGAAACCCAGAACACTAATTCGAAAGAACATATGCACTCCTATGTTAACTGCAGTGCTATTCACAATTGCCAAGATTTAAAGCAGCCCAAATGCCCATCAGCACATGAGTGGATAAAACAGCTATAGCACATTTACACATGGGAATACTACTTGAAAATCTTACCCTTCGCAACAGCATGGATGGACCTGGAGAACATTATGCTAAGTGAAATAAGCCAGTCAGGGAAAGACAAATACTGTATGATTTCACTCATATGTGGGATCTAAGGAACAAACTGAGCTAACAAACAAAATAGAGAGAGACTCATAAATAGAGGGCAGGCTGACAGCTCTGCGGCAGGGGAGGGTTGGGGGTGGAGGAATGGAGCAAAAAAGAAAAAGGACTCAAGGACACGGACAACAGTGTGGTGACTGCCAGGGGTGGGGGGCAGAGGGTGGGTGGAGGTGGAAGAGGGTATGAAAGGGATAAATAGTCATGGAAAAAATACAATAAAAAATTAACTATTAAAAAATAAATGAAATAAAAAATTTTTAAATAAAAATTCACACCTGCAAAAAAAGAACAGCAGAACTCAACCAAAGCAGACGGAGCTAAGATAAACAGCTTTGAAATACATTAACTGTTTAAATTCTTTCTCTACGTCCTGCCTCTCCCTGATTTGTATCCACATACACAAATCAATTTGACTGAACAAACTTAAAACTAGTTGGAATGCTGGCAGGAGGGTAAATTGGTGTGATCTTTCTGGCCAAAGGTATCAAACACCTATAAAAGCTACACTCCCCTTGAACTCGTAATTCCATTTATATTAATTTCTCCTAAGAAAATAATCATACAAACATGCAAAGGTTTATATATAAGAATGTCCACCAAAGAGTTTATAATAGCAAAATAAAACAAAACATTTAAATATCCAGCAATAGAGAATAGTTTTCTAAAAAATGATATATTTCCATAAAATGGAATATGAAGTCATTTAAAATTATACTTTTATATTTCAGATAGAAATTGGTATGTAAAAACCAACTTATAGAACAGTACATGTTGAGTATATATACACCAGAAATGTATATTTTGGCACTGGAAATTCTGGAAAAGATGTACTGCAAATATTCACTGTGAGTTATCCTTGATTCACAAAAATTCATGTTATGTTAATTTTTCATTCTCATTTCAATATTTTCTCATTGTTTTTCATTAAACAGATACTGCTTGTACTACAAAAAGTAATTAAAAATTAAATAAATAAAACTAAGTGTAGTACTGACTCCAAGGTATTTTTTATCACGATGATCCAACTACCTGCTATGGCTGAACATTCCACTAACCTGTCAGTGGCTGCAGCAGTAGAGCCGGAGCGCCCAGCTCAAAGCACGCTGCTAACTAATAATGTTCGAGACCCCTAGTCCTGGGTCTGGGCTTCCCAGGTCCCTTGTCTGACACTTCTATGAGACCTTACAGCATAAATATATATTTTAAAACACAGGTACAATGATTGGAAGATACCACTGTGCCACTTCTCCCCCAGATAGGCAGAGAAACTGAAGTCTTAGAATGAGGGGTTTACTGTGTGTGTGTATGTGTGTGTGTGTTTAAGCAGGAGGAGCACAGAGAACAAAGAACAACCTTCAGTCGACAGGTCATTTGATGGATGCCCTGGCCATTTAAGCGAGGCCTGGAGCGCCTTGGATCCTGGCAAGTCAGCCAGACACTGGCTGGCAAGGAGGGCTCTGCAGCCTGGAGGCTCAGACACGGGGCTCCCCTCAGCAAAGGCTGGGTTGGTGGCATTAAAGAAAGGCTGCAAAATTCAGCTGTTTAATAAACGAGCTCCCAGATGATGCTTGGAGTTTGATATGGATCATTCCAGCCTCTCTCAAATCGATCAACAAGTATTGATTGAGTGCCTACTGTTTGCTGGGCTTGACGCTAGGCATTTTGGGAGATGCAGAATGAGTACAGAACAAGGTCCCTGTCCTCCTCAATTAGCGCTACAAGCCCATGCGTAGCAGAGGGGGAACTGCCTGAGTGACAACATGAGGTAGAGAAATGCAGAGGAGAGAGCACATTGAGATCAGTGGGGCCAGGGGGGCTTCCAATAAGAGGTAGACGCGAGCTGGAGTTGGGGGGCAGGGAATATCACAAATATCACAGCTGGAAGAAATATGAATATGTATTCGGGGAACACTGGCAACAAAACACTCTGAAATATCAGTACCTTCACAGTTTATTTCTTGCTCACATAAAGGCCACTGGGCAGTGGGTGTGTGGTGGGGAGAGTAGGAGGTGGTACTCTTCTCCAGGTAGTCATTCAAGGCCCCAGGCTCTCAGGGGTCCTATTATCTTCAACACATGCTGTTCAAAGCTACTCACGGCTTCAACATCCACCCAGCAAATGGGGAAAAGGTGAGTAAGGATCATATGAGAGGTTTATATAGTCTTAGACTATAGTCTATAAGGCTTATATCACTCCCCCCACATCCTGTTGACCTAAAGTCAGTTCCCTGCCCCACCTAGATGAAAAAGGTATGAAAACTGCGGTGCCTGATGGGTCAGCCACTTTCCAGCAACAACTCTCTGAAAGGGAGATGCAAGATTTTGGGAAGTTAGCCACACAGGACTAAGAGCAGAGGTGGGACCCAGCATGTCAGGGTATGAAACTGCAGGAGACCATCCAGTGTAGGGGCCAGAGTCTGACATGAACTATGGAGGCCCAGGTTGGTAGAGGAGCGGGGCCCCAACAGCAAAGTGCTTTAAGACTATTCAGGCAGTCAGGACAAACTGTAAACCTAGAAAGTTCAATCGCGGCAGGTGCTGGCCCTGGTAATCAGCACTGTGGGGGTTTGGGAACTGGAACGACTTCAGGGAGGGCATGTGCTGCCCTGATGCTACAACAATGACCACTGACAGTGTCTCAAACAGGTCCCACACCCATCTTTGTTATATGCTTGGCCAGGAAGGCCAAGGAGTTTGCAAATCTTTTCCTTAAACATTGCTTAGATCTTAGAGAATGTTCGCATTCCTGAAACAAATCAAGGAGAGACCAGGACCTCAGTTGGAACAGAGGATCCTAGGGGGACCTTAGCTAAAGAGACCCTTGTGAGTAGGTTTTCAAGAAAGCCCGGAGTTCCCCACCCCCGAGGCTGTGGAGGCCTGCTCTAAAGGCTCATTGGGATGAAAGCCTTATCCCCTCCCAGGGCCAGAGAGGGGACGAGGGGCTATACTAAAACTCTATGGATCCATATGGTTACATTGTTTTTCAATGATGGTACCATGAATAGTGGCTTTAGATAAGTCACTAGACCTCCCCACACCTTAGCTCTTTGTGAAACAAGTTTGATACCATGTATGTGTATGTACTATAGATATATTCATATATATACACACACACATATATTTGTATATCTATATATCTACCTATATACAATATAGAGACATATTTCTAATATCTATCCATCTATCCCTATCTATAGTAAAAGTTGGCATCCATACAATATGTCAAGCATTATGCAAGGACTTTTTCATGCATCGGTTTTCCAGTCCCTCCCATCAACCCTGTTGTCATCATCGCCATCCCCGTTTTGGAGGCAAGGAGGCTTTTGTTCAGGGAGGTTGAGCACTGCTCAAGGTCACGGCAATTAAAGAAGATGTAAATGCAGCCCCATCTGACTCCAGATGGGCTTTCCGTCATCATACTCTGATGCTTCCTGAGGGTTCTTTGGTCCAATCGGTTTGGGAGTTGCTGGCTTAAACAAAGTTAAACTGGTTTGTTACTGCAGGACTTCTCAGAGCCCTGCCTATCTCAGCATGTACAGTGGTTCACAGCACAGTATCAGAGGCAAGACTTGAGTCCCAGCTTTGGGACTCAAAGTCTTAGTAAGGGCAAATTACTAGTTGTGCAACCTTGGGCACATCACTTAACTTCTCTGCTCCTCATCTGCAAAATAATAACAACAGCACCTGTTTCACAGGATTGTCTGCAAGGATTGAATGAGTTACTATGTACTGAGATCAAAACCAAGTGCTATTGGAGTGTTGGCTGCCACTGAGGTGGGCCGCACTGCCAAGTACAGTAATCCTGGAGCCCAGTCCTCACCAATTTCCGCAGGGGTAGTGGCAAGAGCTGGACCACCGTTCTCACTCAGTGATGAGAAAGCCTGGCTCAAGGCCACTCAGGGTGCTAGTGTGAGAGCCAGTGGGACCCGAAGTCCTGCTCCCAGACTCCACGCCCAATTCTAGCCCTGCAAGTCTACCCTGCCTCTCCCTGACAGATTCGGGCATTTTCTATACATCGTCACCTTCTTATAGAATTGTAACTAAACAGAAAATCACATAACTCCAGCATTTTGGGTTTGTTTGTTTTGTTGTTGTTGTTGTTGTTGTTGTTGTTGTTGTTGTTTTTGTCCGCTCAAAGATCCCATCCAATGCCGAGTGCAGCGATGTGTTTTTACTTGGAGCACAATTAAGTTTTAGGCAGCAGCAGCTGCTGTTTCCCAGAGGGCGGTCTCTCTTGCAGCCCCACTGCTCTGGCCTTCCAGCTGCCTGAGGCAGAATGACACTGGCTCCCAGGAGCACTGGGCACTGGCAGTCACAGTGGGGACAGCCAGGACTGTCCTAGCACCGCCCAGAGCAGCCCTGGGAGCTGCGAGGCAGAGGAAGGAGGGAATTAATCCCTCCCGGGTTCTAGCGGGGAAGCATTTTACAACATTAGCCATATGTGTAATTTTAAATTTTATGCAGCCACATTTAAAAAGATAAGAATAATACTTGTAATTTAAATTTTTATTTAACCCAGTATATCCACACCATTTTCATTTCATTGTGTAATCAATATAAAAATTAATATTGAGGGATTTTACATTCTTTTCTTTGTACCAAGTCTTAAATAGCTGGTGGTTTTTTAACGCTCACAGCACATCTCAATTTGGATGAGCCACACTTCAAGGGCCGACAGCCAAATGTGACTGGAGGTCACCATTTTGGACACTGCACATTTCAAGCAAGCTGACACTGTTTCTTTAAAGACAAAATCATCTTCTGCTTTAATTGGGTGTGTGTGTGTGTGGATCATTAGAGTAGCAGGTGGTCCTGTTGGTCTGGTTGCCCCCCAGGGAATGTGTGAAGAAGCAGCCCGTTTCTGGTCACAGCAAATCACACAAGCCCATCTAAGGCCTTGCTGATAATACATTCATAGTTTCACACCCCAGCACACAAACAGGCTCCAGCTAAATAGGCTTTTAAAAATACCTTTAGACCTGTAACGACCCCTCCCCAAAACCAGCTTCATACAGTACTTCTGCATCCTTTCACTCCTTTTCTTAATTTAAATTTTATTTTTCAATTACAGTTTACATTCAATATTATTATGTATCAGTTTCAGGTATACAGTATAGGGTTAGACAATCGTATACTTTACAAAGCAGTCCCCCAATATTCTACCATTCCCTTTTAAATGAGCACCCAAAGTCTCCATGACACAGTCCCCATTGTTCCCTGACAATGATAGTTTTGAATAATTTACTGATTTTTTACAGGTTTCCTGAGCACCAACTGTACACTGGACACCACACTAGATGAATAAGATATGGCTCCTGGCCTCAACGCTGTCAATAGGAGAACACAAGTAATATTAGGACCAGCCTCTTCCTCGTCCTTTTTGGAATTCCAATTGGAATTATCATGAATACGTCCCAGAATAGGAACTTGTATGACTGCCTAGCCTGCAAACTGGCTTCTACTGTTGGTTTTGGTTTCATTTGTCATTTGCAATACAACTTCTCCTGGGCTAGGTCCCTAAATCAACTGCCTTGCACTACCTCTATTGCCTAGTTCAAGGTCACAGAATGTGTGTTTTCCAGGGTCACCCAGGTAATCTGGAGAAAGAATGCTTATAGCTGCATCTCTGACCCAAGCCCTTTTCTTTCCTGAGGGCCGGTTTCCAGACAACCTTGGACTGGCTCCTGTAGGACACTGAGAATAATCAAGAGCTCTGCTTGCCTCACATTGCTCTTCCTATCTAGAAGGACCACCCAGAAAACTAATGAAAGCTTCCATGAAAGAAACAGCCACAGTGAATGCCAACAGTAACGGACTCATGGAGACAGGCATTAGATACAAGCGTATCAGAGTACACTGAGTCTAAACAGCCAATAGGTTGATTGTCTAAATTACTTTTTATCAACCAGTTCTCATGACCACATGTGGACACGACCACAGTGTTAGGGCTAGAAATACCCATGATCACCCTCCATACCATCAAACTACATGACTATTACGTGTTTCAAAGTTTCAGGGGACAAATTATAGTCTGTGAAAGAGATTCCTTGAGCTAAGCTAAATTTTCCCGACTCTTCTTCTCTGGCATTTAAATCCACGTCTCCAAATCTACCATTCAGACAGGAGTAAGAAGTTGGGGAACATAACTTCAGATAAACTTTGTTTCAGACCCCACCACCACTATCACCACTTCCTATGTAAGCTTGGGTAACTCACTGTACCCTCGAAATTTCAATTTATTTTGTCAAGGTTTCCCTAAGTTTATTATATGGTTTAGTTCTTGCCTTTTCTCATAATCTATCCACAAGGTATTGATCATATAACTAACTTTTAACTGAACTCTCCAAAAACGTGAAGGTACACTCAGCATAGGACATGATCAGCACTGTAGTTGCTCCTTTTATGCCTCTAAAATGGATATTAATAATCACTACTATTTATTAAGCATTACTATGTGACAGGTGCATTATATCACTTAACCTAACATCAAGGCAATGATAAAAGAATCTGTTTTTAAAGATTCTTCATTCATTAAACAGATAATTGTTGAGCAACTACTACACACCAGGCATTGTTCTAAATGCTGGAGATCATCAGTAAACAAAGCTTCAAGAACTGCTCCTTTCTAGCTGGGAACACAGACAATAAGTAAAATATATAGAATGTCAAATGATAGGTACTATGGAGAAAATAAAGCAGGTTAGCAACCAAAACCAGGGTGGTAAGGGAAGTTCTCACCGGGAGGGAGGTAAGAGGACAAGCCATGTGGATATCTGAGGAAAGAGCACACCAAATTCAGGAAACAGCAAGTTCAAAGGTCCTGCGGTAGAAAAATTCTTAGCACATTTAGGTAACAGTAAGGAAGCCAGAGAGAAATGAACAAGGAGGTACAAAGAGACAGCCAGAGACATGACAGGTAGTTGAGAGTACAAACCATGTAGAGCCTGAAAGACCTTTGTAAGACTGGTTTTTACACTAAGATGGAAATTTATGAGACGGTTTTGAGCACAGAATTAACACAGTCTGATTCCTATTGATGCAACTGCCATGTGGAAGTTGTGATAGGAAAGCCCAAGGGAAGAGCGAGTTTGTAGGTGAAGATCATGAGTTCAGTTTTGAAGATGAAAAGTAGCGGTGCTGAGGTGGTTGCTGAATACACGAATCTGGGGTTCAAGAATGATAACCAAGCTAGAAAAAGAAATTTATGAGTATTAGTATATGGATGATATTTAAAGCCAGGAAACTGGATAAGATAATTAAGGGAGTGAGAGAAGAGAGAAAGGAAAAGAGGTCCAAGGACTGATCCTTAGGGATGCCTATCTTTGATGGCTGGGGAGTTGAGATGAACAGCAAAAGATTCTGAGGAAGTGTAGTTCACAGAGTAAGAAGGAAGCCAGCAGGGTGCAGTGATCAAGGCCTGAGTGAAGAAAATGTGCCGGAGGAAAGAGGGTACACTGAGTAAAAGGAATATGCTTCAGTGCGGTGGCAAACGAGGACTGAGAATGAGAACTGCTCATGGGTTTCAGCAATATTAGGAAGTCATCGATGGTCTTGATGAAAGCAACAACTTTGGATCGTTGGCGCAAAAGCCTTATTACAGTAGATTCAAGAGAGAACAGACAATAGCAATTGGATATAGAAAGTATACACAACCTTTCAGGATCTTTGCTAGGAAAGGGAACAAGAGATGAGACAATGGCTAGAAAGTCAAGAGAGTTTGTGTTTAATTACAAATATGAAAAATTACAGCATGTTTACAAAGTGATGGGAAAACTCTATAAATGAGGGGGAAGTTCTGATGAGGAGACAGAAGGATAATTTCAGGAACTATGTCCTTAATTAGGAGAGAAAAGATGGAATCCACTGTGTAAGCAGAGATTTTAGACCAAAAGAAGCAGAGATTGCTCAACCACAGCAAAAGGAGGGAAGGCAGAACTTTCTGGTGTCAAGAATCCAGAAGCAGCAAAATTGAAACCACCAAACCAATGAAATTGTATTTAGTAAGAGTTTATTGTGCATGTAAGAACAGCTGGTAAAATGGGAACTTTCAAATTCAAAACTGATGTGAAACTCAGGGCATGATATTACAGCTTATAAGTAAAAATGAGAAAGTTGTTCAGCTTTTACAATAATTGGTTATATAGCAGGGGTTTCCAGCTGGCAAGGATTTGGTGCAGCCACTAGGGAAAACACTATGGCAATTTCTCATAAAACTAAAACTACATCGTCTAGGCCCAGCAATTCCATTTCTGGATATTTATCCAAAGAAAACAAAAACAGTAATTTGAGAAGATATATGCACCCCTATGTTCATTACAGCATTATTTACAATAGCCAAGATATGGAAGCAACTTTGGTGTCTATTGATAGATGAATGGATAAAGAAGACGTGATATATGCATATATATGTATGTTACTCAGCAATAAAAAAGAATGAAATCTTGTCATTTGTAGCGACATGGATGGACCTAGAAGGTATTATGCTAAGTGAAATAGTCACACAGAGAAAGATCAATATAGTATCATTTCACTTATAGTGGAATCTAAAAAAAGCCAGAACAAATAAAATAAAAACAGACTCATAGAAACAGAGATCAAATTGATGTCTGCCAGAGGGGATAAGGGTGAAGGGAATGGGTAAAAAAGTGAAGAGAAATTTTGTAATTTAAACAGAGAGAAAAATCAAACTCATTACTTTTTTAATCATTTCATTATTGAGGTTATTTTTTAAAAAAGAAAATCTTGTAAGTAAATCTACTAAATTTTAGCTAGCCTTGACCTTAAAAAATAAAATTACGTTTTTTTAACTTCTGCAATTTTCTATATCCATTTATTTAGGTTTTGCCTTATTCATTTTCTTTTTCTTATTCTGGAACAACAGGTCATTTCACCTTAGGACAAAATTATTCTCTTTTTTCTTTAACAAAAACACATCCTACATTTCTTACATAGTCTTCACATAAAAACATACTCCATTTTTCCCATAATGTGTACACCAAATTATTTCCCTTCACTCTGTTGTTTCTGGTAGTTTTACTTTTACATATTGATTATACATTTAAATATTAGTAATTTTGAAACTCTAGCAAAAATTAGAAAGCAGGCAATTATGAACTGTCTGTCATATATTAGCATCCCGTAGTAGGATAGCAAATTTATTGTATCAATTCATAATTATAAAAAGTTATAATCTTTAGAGTGTTTATAGCTTAATTTTTAGTTTAGCAAAATACATTTATTAATTGATTCAAATATCTTTTGTGTTTCTGTAAAAAAATTAAAAAGTCAAAAGTAGATAAACAATTTTTAGCAATTAATATGTCATATATTATCTTATTTGGAAATGATTTAGATATTTAATGAATATCCATTATTTAGTTAATTTAGTAAAATTATTTATTTTACTTACAGCTTTTTTAATTATTTGTTTTTAATAATTATGCTTTGATTAGACATTAAACAGCTAACTACCATCTTAAGTAATTTTTCCTGGTAA